>JAQZBX010111252.1:0-10273 GCA_029593785.1 Cabassous unicinctus
ACATATATATATATATATATTTTTTTTTTACCGGAAGGTCCCAGGGATCGAACCCAGGTCCCTCCATATGGCAGACAGGCGCCCAACCATTCGAGCCACATCCGCCCCCGACTCTATGATTTTAAAATTTCATTTCCAAAACTGCTTGGCCACAAAACTAATGTAATTGCCTCTGACTTCACCAAACACATGCAGGTTCCCAGATACTGATAAAGTCACTTTAACTTTCACCACTTCAGTTTTGCCAAATTCAAAGGAAACAATCACATAGTCATATTAGGACTATGCCATTATGGAAGCAATGAATTCACAGTCTTGCTGAAAAGACATGAAATTTCTATATCTTATGAAATGCATACCCCTTCATATCATCTTAGTTTATGAATTGGTGGTTGAAAAACATAGAAACACCAACGACCATACAAACAAAACCTTCTAATGACCAGTGTTTGGTTCCTAGAAGAAAGTAGCACAAATGATAAATAATGCAGATAAAGCCTGGAGTTTCCAACCTACCAGCCATAGGCTCGGGTCAGAAGCAGCAAAGTGGGTCTCTCCGGGCCACCCTAGCAGAGTGGGGGGATAATGAGCCTGCCTCACGGCCACAGCTAGGGGTTACCCCAGTCCCCAAACCCACAAGAAGTCGCTACCGCAGCTTCTCTCCCTGCCTCAAGGCAACCTTCAATTTCAGAAGGGCACAGAATCAAACAGAAAGCAATTAGTGTGGCAGAACCTTGAAAGGAAACCAATAGCCAGGATCTAGAGTATTTTATTTTTTGCAGAAAGCCAGGATTTCCTTATTTGCAGAGAACAACAACAAGAACAATTAAAAGTTTCAGATCATTGTACAATTACTTTCAAGTTGGGTTTGGTGAAACATAAATAAATTTCCTATCAGAGCTTTAGCCCAGGTCCGGTGCTATTTGTTTGTTTTAGCGAACACTGCTTTCATCTTTGTGGAGGATGTCATAAAAGCACATTTCAAAAAATTACCATTGGCACCCCGTTTCCTATTTGATTGCATTTTGGCACTCAGCCCTGCCAGTAGTATAAAGCCCCTGTCTCCATCCCTCCAATTGGAAGAAAATCACATGTACTACCCACCATTCACCATTTTCCTCCCCTATGCTGGAACAATCTGAAATCATGGAAGCCACAAGAAATAACTCAAATTATTTAAGAAAGTTGATGTTTTCCATAGTTTACCTCAGGCAAATCCATCAGGATCCTTGCAACAGTGACACTAAGAGTTCTACAACTAAGAAGCACCAGACACCAATTACAAGCTGAGAACTCAATACCATAATTAATGAGACATACACTTTAATCTAAAACAAATCAAAATGTTGCTGGATAAAGAAAAAAGTAAAGTACAACTCCATAGGTTTCTTCACCTATCGAACAACAAAGAGAGTTGTGTCTTTGGGACACTGTAGTTAAGTGTTTTACAATTAACATTTAACTCTAAATAAAGATTCAACATTAACAAATATATTAGCCAATTTTACACTTGAGCCTCATAGATTCATACACATCAGAGGCCCCCACCCTTTGCCAATTTCAAGCAGAGTCTTAAAAACAAAATTATGTACCTTTTTTAAATAATCACCACTGTGATAAAATGTGTGCATGCACATTTTTCTCACATACAGCTTCCTGGTTTCCTTTGTTCCATGGAGATGAGTTGATGATTAAATGCATCTGCTATTTTTCCTACATGCTGTTTTGTGCTCATGTCGATGAATTTCTTTTTGGAAAGCAATATTGTATGCACTGACTCTTCCTTGAGGGCAATGCTTATGTCCTCTTTGGCAGCATTCTAAAATAAAAGCAAGAAAATATTGTCACACTCATAACCTGAGGGTTTGTTGTTTTGTCTTAACAAAGATTGGTGGGTACATTTGGGGGAAAACAAGAGAGGAAGAAAAAGAAGGTAGGAGGGAGGGAAGGAAAGAGAAAGAGAGAACCATTCTCTGGTAAATTTAAAAACTCCTGCCAGGAGCAGGGCAATATGAAAAAAGGAAAATAGACTGATAGGCGAAGGTCTTTGTGATCATAAAATGAATGTGTCAAGGTTAAAGTATTCCTCTAATCCCGGGCTGCAGGAGAAGAGCTACTGCTAATAAAGTCCTTCTATGCAGTTTTATTCACTAGCTTGCTCTTGACAAATGGAAACAGGAGTGCAGTCTGGAGACCAATTACAAATCACTCTTCTGATTCCTTTAATCCCTTTGTTTCCATTTCTGATCAAAATAAAGATTTTTTTTTTAGAGAGTAGAAGGAAAGAACTTATAAATAGTCTAAACCTTCAGCTTAAAAGAAAGGCCTTGGCTACAGTTGTTTCTTCCCCTCAACCACTTAAGCTACTTACTGGTGCCTTCAACATGTGCTTCATGATGCTGGGAAGCATTTGCTACCAAGTAAAGGGTGGTTGATGTGAACCCGGTGAGGTTTGCATTTTCCACGTGACTGATGAGGCAACTACATGTCCCAAAACCTAAAGCAAAATCTTGCTCAAATACTTGCTCACTCAAGAATGAAATCGGAGGAACTCATCCATTACTTTTTCTATCTCCAGTGATGATGATGATGACAATAACTAATACCTCACTATTTTATTGTGCGCTGCGCTGTGATTTACACATATTCTCACAGCAGTCTTACGATATAGGTACTACATGGTATTTTTCAAGATGCATCAAGCTTGGAGATAACTTATCCAAAGTCACAGGGTCAAAGCATGGTGGAGCAGAGACTTTGTCAAATGGCTCTAATCCCTGGGCCTTAACCACTGTGTATTAATTTCCCAGGACTGCTGTGACAAATTACCACAAACTGGATGGCTTTAAAAACACAGAAATTTATCCTTTTACAGTTCTGGAGGCTGGAAGCCCAAAACCAAGGGTGGCCATGCTCCACCTGAAGGCTCTGATGGTTGCCAGCAACTCTTAGCACTTACTGGCTCGTAGCTGCATCACTCTATTCTCTTCTTCCCTATTGTCTCCTCTGTGTCCTGTGTATAAATCTCCCTATCCTTTCTCTTATAGAAACACCAGTCATTGGACTTAGGGTCCACCCTAATCCAGTACAGCCTTATCTTACCTTGATTACATCTGCAAAGACCCTATTTCTAAATAAGGTCTAACCCAGGTACCAGGTGTTAGGACCTGAGCATATCTTTTGGGGAGACGTACTTCAACCCACTGCACACTGTATGTACTTTCTCTTTGAAGTTTGCCAGAAAAAAAAAAAGATGGCCTACTCCAGAGGGAGGGCACTGGCAGCAAGTGTGGCCTCTCTTTTCTCCAGTGTGCTCTCCGCTTCATTCCCACCCTGCTGCCAGGTGATGCTGCTTGAGGACAGGCGAGGTGAGGCACAGCAGCCCTCACAACAGCCTTTGGGTGGCTGGTCAGTGCTACTAAAATGTCAGCTGAAGGCTCTGAATCAACAGCATCATGAGGCCAGATGTTGTTTCAAATAAGCAAAGCCCTTTCTCTGGGCAGATCTCCTGCCAAGCCGAGTGATCCTCAGCTAGTAACACCCTCCCTTTCTCTTATCTGGGGAAAGAAGCCAAGAGGAGATAGAGGAGTGATTCTCACAGATGGATCTTGAGACTTCATGTGTGTGGGTGACGTGGGGACTTAGGCAGCAAAGTTGGGCTCCAGATGTGCCCTAGACTGTGCAGCTGTGAGCAAAGCCAAAACTTCGAAAGTCACACAGTGAAAAGAGCACCATCTAGGTTCAAGTGTCAGCTTGAGCATTTACTAGCCAAGTAAATTGATAGTTACTTAACATTCTGAGCCTCAGTTGCTTCAATGGTAAAGTTGATGAGGTCCCTTACAAGGCTATCGTAAAGACTAAGTAGGATAATGTATGTCAAGTACCTCGCGCAAAGGGAAGACACAATACGAGGAGAAACCAGGCGGTGCCCTCTCTCTTTTTCTCAACACCATTCTGGGCTCTACCTGAGGCAGTGTCCCTGGGTGAGAGGACTCTAGACAGGGGATTCATTTTAACATATCAGAGTGGTCAAGTTGTAGAATTCAAATGGATTCAAAGTCTGGAGAGGCAAATCCTTTCCCTGTCATAGGAGAGTTTTTGGCCAATGTCTAAGTCATAATACCTCTTTTTCTAAATGAAAATTTTAGGGCTAAAGGAGTTTTTTGGGTTTTTTTAGTGTTGTGTTAATTTTTATTTTTATTTTTATTTTTTGGTGGTTGTAATTTAACTATTGATGTTTAGTGGATTCTATTTGCAGTTGTTAGTTTGAGAAAGGGGTTATTTGCTTTCAGTAGAGTGTTGTCTAAGGGTCAAAAGGGAGCCTGACTTTTTCTGATTTTTAAATATTTGGGGTTTCTGATCCTGCCTCAACTTCTTCACTTCAAGTAACTTTTGGTTTCCATGGGCAAAAATCCCCCCACCCATCCCCATTCCCTGTCTGTGGCATCTTCAACCTGCCTTATTTAACCCCGAACCGACAATAAGTTTGCTTAATCTCTTGTTTTGCCCAGATTTTTTATGAATATTGGAATTCCTTTGGAAGGATGTTCCAGTCAGCTGCTTTCTCTTGATAGCTTTAGGGATGTTCTCAGTGTTTGGAGACCATCCAAAATTTCATGGTAGCAGCAGGGATTCGTACTGTTTTTTCCCTGCTATTTTGGAATAATGCAGGTAATATAGATGAGATGACTTACCTCAGCCTGCTTCGAGAAGCCAAGTCTACCCTAGATAATGCAGGATCAGGCCATCTCCTCAGAACAGGTGAGCCTCCAGAGTACATAATGAGATGCAGAACTGTGAGACAACCCCCAAGCAGAAAGCATCACCTCCTGAGTTCCTTCCATTATTTCTCTGAATATTTCTTTGATATCCTCTGGGGGGATATGAACTGCTTCCTTTAAACAGGGTGCTCCCTGGATTCCTGGCCTTTCCCCCATTCTCCTCCCCAGTCCTGTTCTTTCCAGACTGTGGCCACTGAACTAGAACATACAATCAGTTCAGGTGCACAAACTGTTTATAGGACAATGTGAAGGAATCTCAACGTACAAGGGACATTGAGATTAGGCGAGTTATAAGCACAAAGCCTCTCATTACTCAATTAGCTTGGCACAGGTTTAAAGCATTTGGTTCTACTCAACAAACATTAAACAGCCCCTTCCCTGCCCTCCCCGTCTCCCTCTCCCAGTTGCTGCACCCCACTCCCCACCCTCATCTCTCTGCCCTGTCTTTATTCTTGCTAAAGTATTTAGCCTTTCATCCAAGACTATCTTTGTTTCCTGAAACAGCAAAGGTATATTCTGTCTGTTCGACCCTTGGGTCCACTTATCTTCAGAGCAACCGTCTTCTGAAGACCTCCTAGCCTTATTGACTCTGCCGCCTGAAACCTGCCCACAGGGCTCTCATTCGTTAAGGTTCAGGAGGACCTAATTATCTCACTGAATTCTATCTTGGGCATCCTGGTCTTGGTCACCCTGGGTCTTACCAGCTTACTCTGCTTACTCTTTTTCTCATTTCTGGGCCTCTGAAAAGCCCCCAGTTTGCACCCCCACTCTTTTGCATTTCCAGATGGCCCTCTATCTCCATGTATACATGTTATTAACCTTTTTTTGCTGGCTCCATCCTGCCCTGGCCTGTCCCAGCAATGAGGAGTGTCTCACAGCATTTACAGACTTGAACTCCACATGTCACAGCCTCCCACCCGTCTGGGTCCCCTGAGGACTTCTGAGGAATACTAGCTGAAAGAGTTTTATTGCAGAGTTCAAAGGAGAGGGCATGAAAATTTCTAATTTCAATACATAAAATTTAAAGAGAGAGAATGGGAAAATATATAAGTATGTTATCATTGCATCTGTGTCATGGAATTATATATATGATTTTTTGTTGTTGCCATTTTTATTCTTTTTTTTTTCCTAAGGGTTACATGCCTTACTTTGTAATTAAGGGGGGAAAAAAGCATTATTTACAAACAAGATTTGTCAACCCTAGATCAACCATTATTGTCAATGCATAGAGGCTGGTTTTTTGGGGTGCTATTCCTATCCTGCTCTATTATGTCATGTTTCTCTACCTTCTCTTTTATTAATCCTGTCCTTCACTCACCATTTTTCTGTCATTTCCTTTAACATCTATGGTTGGCCCAGTTAATTAATGTTCACTGAATATTCGTGTGCTCCTCTTCACTTCCCAGCCACTCTCATAGTTAGATTGAGCAATGTGTCTGTGAAAAGAAATAACATACATCGCATCCAGCCTGAGCCACTTAAGAGCCAGACTTCCTTCTCCATCTCTCTCTTCCCCAGCAACTTTGGAAGCCACTCCTAGTGACAGCAGAATCAGGAGGTGGCAAAAGCCTGAATTCTTGAGTCTCTGGAAGGAGGTAAATCCCTGCCACCTGCCATTGGACATGGTATCAGTGAGAAACTTTTACTGTTGAGCCACTGAGATTCGGTGTTTAATTTGTTACCACAGCAAAGTCTAACCTAACTTGACTAATTCAACTTTGCCCTGTGTCTATCTTCTTAGGTCACTGCCTTCAGAATATAAAGTATATTTTAATTTAAAATGTTTATAAGGCTAGTATCTGGATATGATGTAAAATTCTGCTTCCACTCTCTTCTTATTATTACACTTTTCTCACTCCTACTCTATTTAAATTGGTTTGGGAGTTGATTGTCCCCACTTAGTCAGTCAGCCAAGATCCAAAGATTAATTCACTTATGCAAATGCGTCAGCTTACCTGTATTAATCACACCCCGAGACACTGGCTCCAGGTGAAAATATAACCAGGTCTTGAGGTCAATTCCCTCAGCCCACATGAACCCAGGGTCCTTCTACACTGTGGAGTAGAGGAAGCATCTTTCCCTCAGCCCCACTCAGCTGAGAAGCCTCCTGTGTGAAGACTGTGGAATACAGATTCATCCCCAGAATGTATTAGTGCAAGAAACAGTATCCATGTGTGTCATGCAGATGTGGGGGTAGTAAGTGACACTGTCGGCTTCTGCCCCATCCCTTTCTTTCCACACACCTGCACTGCACTACGATAGCCTTAAGCTAATTGGAATGCTGTAAGAATCTCTGTTGGTTATTTATTTTTATTTTTTATTTTTACCGGGAGGTCCCGGGGACCAAACCCAGGTCCCTCCGTATGGGAGACTGACACCCAACCATTTGAGCCACATCTGTCCCCCCTAGAATTTCTGTTGGTTAGCTCCTAAGCCTGCAGTTTATTACTCTGCTCATATTTTCTTTATGCACCTTTTTCACATATATGTATACACACACATGCACATTTTTTTTAAGGAGTACTTTTTGCAATCAGTTTCTTGGTCATGAAAACACTAAACTAAATCCTCTCTTGCTAAATTGTTTCCTGCAATGTTAAGGGATTTATGTGCCATAGCCAGAAAATGCCTATGAACTTACAACATAACATCAGTACTTACCTTCTGAGTATATTTTAAATAAATGTTTTACTTGCCTTTAAGCAACCATGATAAGTCATATTACACAATTAAATGCTTATCACTTTTTAATTAAGGAGCCATCTCTTTTGTTTCACCTGATCCAGCCCAGTTTCCAGCATGATCTGAGGCTTGAAGCTCAAGGAAAAAGTAAGTTATGACTATAAATGGATGAGAGGTAACTCTCTGGGACAAACCATTCATGAGCTATGCCTTCAAGATAATTTTCACCAATCAAAAGTTACTTAAAGGAAAACTCTTTGACAAACTCTCCCCTCACATAGTTGACTTCCATCACATGGCTTTCTCATTTTGTTCTCTTTGGGCCATCAAGTTTGCCTCTACTTTTCCCCTTTAAAGTGCGTTAGTTTCTATAGAAACAATAATGTTACTAATTTGGGAAAAGCTTAGAAATGTCTAGACAAAACACACTATAAAGCGAATTCCTGTGATGCTTTGAAATGTATTTTATGGTTTGGGAAATCAAAGGATTTCTGGGATGGACATTGTGACTACACCTTGATATAGATTTCTTTGACGGATTATATACTCATATTTGGATCTATCCCTAAACTATTTTATACGATCCTGATAAAATATTTCCTAAGGTCTAAAATCTTTACTTAAATTTTGCTACGTTGCTTGATTGTTTTTAAAAAAGCCAGCTGAATTTAAAAAAATAGTTTAAGCCTAGAGCAAAACGCACCTGCTGGTACTTCAGCCTCACCTGTTTTGTTTTATTAGCCAACACACTTTTTTTAAAAGATTCACTGAGATTGGCTCTAAGGAACTTCAGAACAGGGCCTCTCAGAGATGAGAGTGACAAGAATATGGATTAGGGTACACAGAGTTGTCTTGAGCACTGTGTCTTTGTGTGTGTGTGTGTATGTGTGTGTTTTAACAAAAATGAAGTTGATACCTCCCATCTCATCTTTAGTGGGACAGAAACTCCCCAAAGTTCAGATCCAGGAATGTTTTCAAACTCCTTTAGCTAACCATAAGGAAAAGACCCAATATTAATTAAAATAATTACTTATATGCAACATGTCTTCACTGCTGGTTGCTAAGAAAGGTTATAGTTTATTCATTCATCTGTCAAATATTTACCAAGTGCTTACTTCATGTCAGGTTGTGTTCTACATGTTGGGGATATACAGCAGTGAACAAAATAGATCAAAACCCTATTTTGATCTGTTATCATGGAGATTGCGCCAGTGGTTTATACATGAGTAAAATATATAATTTCTTAGATGGGGGTCATTGCTTTTGATGAAAATAAAGTAGGGAAAGTGTTGGGGAGTGTTGTAGGAGGAGATTGTAATTTTAAATAGGATGGTCGTTGTGGTTATCTCCATTATGGAACATCCTTCGGAGTTAAAAGGCTACCAGGGTTTGTATCCAGAAGAACCTCTAAGACATATTCAATCAAGTTCCCCCAAAGACCACCAAAATACTTCCTACATATAAATTTGTGACTTTGTCTAGTTTTTATGGTTTTAGCTATTGCTGAAGAATAGTCAAAATGAAGACATTTTCAGTCTTTATTAGAATTTCAATGTGATGTAGCTGTTCATTCATTCACTCATTTAACAAACATTTATTGACTATCTTCTGTGTGGCAAATATCATTACAACCTATTGGTTAGGAAGCTTTTCATTGCATATAAAAGAAAACATGATTCAAAATAAAGGAAATGTATTGGTTCATGTAAATGAAAAGTGCAGAGATGGTGATACCTTCAAGTGAGGCTTGATCTAGTAATTCAACAATGTCACCAAGGCACCTAACTTTTTTGCCATCTATTGCTCTGCTCTGCTTTCCATGGTTTCAGCATCATTCCCTACTGGTCCCAAAATGGCTGCAAGCATCTCCCAGAGAGAGCTCCTTTGCCCCTTAAATCCCTGCAAAATTCTGAGATTCATTATGATTGGACCAGCTTGGTCACATGTTCACTTTGAGGCCAATACTGTGACCAGAAGAAAGAATACAATGATAGGCTTAGCTCAGGTCATGTGCATCACCCTTGGAACCAGAGATGCAGTTGGGTTCTCTGGAACCACATAATCTGCAAATGGAAACTGAGAAGTATTGAGAAGGAAATGTTAGGAATTGGATACCAGGGATACAGAGTCCACTACATCTGGATTCAGGATTTAAAGATGAATCAGATTTGCATGATCCTTGCCTTCAAGTAATTTTTTCTGGTTGTTACTAAATTTTCCCAAACCATTTATCAGTTTTGTTCTTTTGGTTCTTGTCACTCGTTTTTGAACCCAATAGAAATGTAATTTGGGGTGGGGAATATAAATATTTAATAAATTTATAAATAAAATATATGCATGGGGTGTACCTTCCTGTCCAGAATCTAGGAATGTGTGCAGTGGGCTCCATGTGACCCGGTTGTCTGAAGCCTTTGCTCTATAGATGTAAGAAAGCAACAGACATTTAAGACTCCACCTCTCCCCATCTTGAACTAAAGCAGGAAGACCATCTTTAGTTAGGAACTCTGGGAATTGACTCTGGAAACTACATAGCAGATTCTACTGGAGTCTCTTTAACACTTTTTTATAAAGACAGTAATTGAGGCTGGCCCAGACACCACATCAATCCAGCAACAACTGAAAATTTTTTGTACAGCCTTAAGTCGGTAGTATTGGCCTTGCAGAGATAAACTTGATTCCCAGGGGCTGTAGCCAAAAGGGAACTAGAAAAACTCAGAAGGACGATGGAAGTGGGGAGGCGCAGCAGGCCAGAAACAAGCCAACAACCAAGTGTGATCACTTGTGGCAGAAGAGAGAGAACCTGCAGAAAA
>JAQZBX010111253.1:0-10300 GCA_029593785.1 Cabassous unicinctus
GAAGTATAGGTTCTGATGCTGTGTTTGTTTCTTGCTTTAGCCTATGGCAACATATGAAGCCTCTGGGAATATCTAGTTCCTCAATATGTAAGTGGAAGATTCTAATGTAAGTAATCTGAAGTTGAACTAATTACCTGCTCCATAACTCCATGATTTCCCTTCCTCCCTTCAAGGAAGATTCCATGCATTTGATTATTCATATTATGTATATTTGTCATAGAAGTAATAACAGTGATTGGCATATCATAAATCTTCTATAAAGATATATTAATTCTAGATTTGAAAATACTTTTAATGGCCTTTATGTGACATGAAAAAATAAGCAAATCATATTAAAGTCCCAGACTAAATAACTCCTTAAGTTCTTACATAAGTTTTAATTTCCTTGAATATTTATTCATTCATTTGGATTTCATTTTTTCTTCTTGATTCCAAATAGCATCATTTTTCTATATTTTATTATTTATTTTATTTTCTATTATTCTGTATTTTATTTTTTCATTTATGAAATAAATCAAATTCAGTATTTTGATTTATTTCAAAAATTCAGTGGAAGTCATTGATAGATATAATGCTATTTTATAAAACAAAAAAACAATTAAACACAAGTATGTAAATTTAATTGTACATTTTCTGTTCATTGAAATTGTTTGATTGGTTGTTAGGTCAATTAGGTTGAAGCACCTCCCCAAGGAAGTTATCCCAACACCATAAATCCTTATTAGTTCTCTTAAAGTTTAATTATTATGTTCGAACAAGCAGTCCTTGTGGTATTACCAGTATAAAGCCATACCCTAAATTTAGGCCCTTTACCCTGATTAAGAGGTTCTGGTCTCCTCTATTCCCTTTCAAATCTACTCATTGTTTTAGGTTAAATTGTGTAGCATATGATCATTCTGTGGATTTTATTGATGCCCAAAATATGCAAAAATGCAGAGAAAGCAGGATGCATTTCTCACTACATATTACTAATGAGACATCTGCTCCCATTTCTCCCACAATTGGCAGTTTTATGTTAACTTTACATCATTTTGTTTATTTACATTATGGAAGATTTATAAATGAAATTGCACAAAAATACAAAATCAGAAAAGATCATGCAAGGAGAGGTGGGGCCACCTACAAGATTAATTATTTAAGAAATCCTATACCTTGAAAAGAAAAAGAAAAAAAAAGACAGTTAAAATATGGGCAAGTGATTTCAATAGACACTTCTCCAAAGAAGAAATACAAATGGCTAAAAAGCACATGAAAAGATGCTCAATATCACTAGCTAATAGGGAAATGCAAATCAAAATTACAAAGAAGTATCATATTACATCCATTAGACTGGTGGCTATTAAAAGAGGACTACAAGTATTGAAGAGAATGTGGAGGAATGGGATCCCTTATTCACTGCTGGTGGGAATGTAGAATGGTGCAGACTTTGTGGAGGACAGTTTAGCAGCTCATCAGGAAGCTAAATAAAGAACTGCAATGTGATTCAGCAATCCCACTGCTGGTTATGTACCCAGAAGAAATGAAAGCAGGTACACAAACAGATATATGCACACCAATGTTCAAAGCGGCATTATTTACTTTTGCCAAAAGTTGGAAACAACCCAAATGTCCATCAGCAGATGAGTGATTAAACAAATTGTGGCAAATACACACAATGGAATATTATTCAGCTGTAAGAAGGAATGAAGTATTAACACATGTGATAACATGGATGAATCTTGAAGACCTTAAGTTGAGTGAAGCAAGACAGGCACTGAAGGTCATATATTACATGACCTCACTGATATAAATTAAGAAAATTGAGTGGACTCACAAAGCTAGAGTCTGGAAGATAGATTTACAGGAGACAGAAAGGGAGAAGAAGGTTGTGAGCTAATGCCCATATGGACAAAATCTCTGATAAGGCAGAAAGGTGTAGTTGTGCAGTGGAGGGGCATGACAGTGGTTCAGTGATTCTATTGGGTAGGGCAGTGCTCATTTAACCATTCTGAAAATCTGAGGGCCCTTAAGAATTATGTGCTATCTACCCTGCCTGACAAATGATTTAGAATATTAAATAAACTTAGTTGATAAATCAGTAGCAGAGTTTGAGAGGATTGACTCCAATTTTGAAAGAAAATCTTTTGTGGATAAAATGCTAACAAACAGCTGCAGATATATCTTATCAATGTGGAAATAAATTTGGAAAACTTTATTATTGTATTGTTCCACCAGCAAAAAGGTTATGACTGGTATAAGGCTCAGATGATGGTTAAGATTATTTAGCAATAAAATATTTTAATGGAAGAATGTACATTAATAAACATAAAAGTCATAATGCTATTTCACATTTAATCAACTATATTATAGTGGGGACAATTTTTTTTAATTTTTAAAAGATATTTAGATTACATAAATGTTACACAAAAAACTGTAGGGATTCCACATGCCACACTCCACACCTCACACATGCTCCACATATACATCCTTCATTAGTGTGGCACATTCATTGTAATTGATAAATGCATCCTGGGGGTTTACCACTGAGCATGGACCATAGATCATACACTCTCTCCCACACAGTTTTACGTGTTATATGATGATATAAAATGGCCTATATCTGTCATTACATTGTAATTCAGGGTGATTCCTAAGTTCTGAAAAAGCCCCCAAATTACAACTCTTTCCTTCTCCCTACCGCCAGAGCATCCAGTGGTCACTGCTTCCACATAAATGTTGTAATTTCTTCCAATGCTGGTATCACAATATGTCTATAGTAGAATACCAGTAAGTCCACTCTAGTCCATAGTTCATTCTCCTATTCTGAAGATTCTGGGATGGTGATGTCCACTCCACCTCTAATTGTGAGGAGGCTTTGATCCCATACAGCTGATGGATGGGACTGTCTTGCTTGCAGTTGTCAGCTCTCTCATTTCCTTTGTATGTTTGCTGTCAATACTTATTTTCTTGTTAATTGTTCTGAGTCCAATGAACTGGAGAGTAGGTTTTGCAACTCTGTTGATGTTCTGGGCCAAGCTGGCACATGGACACCCCAAAAACTCCAGGCTCTTGGACATACACCTACAAACTCCAGCATCAAATATAGGTTTAAATAGAAGGGACAGATGAGCCATGTGTAGGGAAGCCATAATTGAGTCTAACTCTGTACCTCTCAGAAGCACAAACTCCAAAGTTGAGACCCCTGGCAAGGCACCAAACTCCAGAGTGATCTGCCCTGACCATAGGACTTGGGCGTCTACAGAGCACTCAGGAGCCCTAATATTTGGGGCAGTATTCACTTTGGCAGTCTTTGAGATCCTGCTGAGATATGCATAATTCTAACCTCTAGGATGAACTCCTGACTCACTTTGAAGTCTCTTAGCTATATAAACTCATTTGTCTTTAACTTTTCCCCTTTTATTCAAGGTATTTTTCCAGTTGCATTGCTAGTTGGTGCTTGGTAGTAATCCCTCAGTGCCAGGGAGGCTCATCCGTGGGAGTCATGTCCCATGCTGGGGGGCGGGGGCGGGAGATAATGCATTTATTTGCTGTATTTGGCTTAGAGAGAGGACATATTTGAGCAACAAAGAGGCTTTCAGGAGGCAACTCTTAGGTACCTCACAACACTAGGCTAAGTTTCAATTTCACCAGCAAAGTCTCATAATCATAGTCATCAATATCAAAGGCCCATTAATGAATCATCCTCCTTCAACAGTCATTGCCCATGCACTTGGAAGACTGTTGCTGCTACATTACGAAATGTGACAGAGCTCTCCAGGATGTGAAATCAATATTCTTTTGGTTATTGTGAGTCTCCACCCACTGTGACAAATCCCCGTGAAAATTTGAACATATTTATATACCTTACATTTATGCCCAGGTGAAGTTCTTCCCATGTGTCCCCCATCACTGACACCCCACACCAATGATCCTCCCCTGCCCCCATTGTAACCCTTCTGTGAGCCAAAGTTTCTTCAAAAATGAAACCATTAAAACAGCCAAATACAAATAATAAGAAAATGAAATAATAATGATAAGTTTAAATATAAAAAATAAAATAAAAATTAAAAAAAAAACTAAAAATAAAATAAAAATAAAAGATTGGTATATTAAAAATGATGAAAAATATTTATTTATTTTTAATTTTGTCTTTCATCACTGTACTATCTGGTGTCTTGTATGTACAAGGCATTTTCTTCCATTCATTCCCCAGTATCTTACTTTTTTTTTCATTTTGTTTTCAAAGAAGATTTAGGTCACTGTAAAGTCACATACAGAATACAGAGGACTCTCATATACCCAACGTTCTCCCTTCCCATATTAATACCTTTTTTTATGTGTTTGATACCTTTGCTATAACTGTTACACAAAGAGTGAAACATAGCTACTAACCATGGTCAGTAGTTTACATTATGGTTTACAATTTAGATCAAACACTTTTATAAATTTTGATGATATGTAACATGGCCTGTGTCAATCATTCAAGGTCATGTAGAACACTTCCACTGCCACTAAATATCCCCCATTCAATCTATTCTATTTTCCCTTCCCCCTCCCCTTGGGGCCCATGTTGAGTCCCTGGTTTTACATCTTGGATCACAAGATTCATAGTTACTTGCAGCAACACTGAAGACTTGACACACTGGTTCGTCCTCCCCTATTAGGAACTGCCCATGCTGTCGAGAAACTCCCATCTCTCTGTTTGTGAAGAAATCGGTCCTCCCCAGAATGGGAGTCCAAATCTTCCCACTTATAATGTGGGTCTCCACCCACTGATACAACACATTATGGCAAAATTATCACTCACACACTTCCTAGAAGCCTGCTTCTTGTGTGCTCTTTCCTGAAAGACCCCCCATCCAACTCCGTAAACCAGTAACCCTTCCATGTCATATTTCCATAAAAGCATTCCCAAATTTGTAGTTTCAACCACATACCCACAAATCCCGAGTGTTCACCTGGTCCTTCTCGCAACCCTCCTCCCAGTTCCCTGGATCTTCCAAGCCAACTTCCCCAATCTACCCACCTGTCAAACCTGCACTACCCAACCCAATAATATCCCTATCCTCCTGTCATATCACTTCAATGTGCAACTGCACACTTTCACCTTACCATGGATTATGTCCCTATGGGTGTTGGCTCACAATCTTCTTCTCCCTTTCTATTACCTATAAACCTATCTTCCACACAATAGATCTCTGAATGTGCTCAATTTGCTTAAGTCATATCAGTGAGGTCATATAATGTTCATCCTTCAATGCTGGGCTTGCTTTGCTCAAAATAAGGTCCTCAAGATGCATCCATGTTTTCCTGTGTGTTAGCACGGTATTCCTTCTTATACCTGAGTAATATTCCATTGTATGTATGTACCACATTTTGTTTATCCATTGATGTGTTGTTAGGCATTTGGGTTGATTCCAACTTTTGGCAATAGTGAATAATGTCACTATGAACATTGGTGTACATATATCTGTTTGTATCTTTGCTTTCAATTCTTCTTGGTATATATCCAGCGGTGGAATTGCTAGATCATATGGCACTTCTATAATTAGTTTTTTAAGGAATCTCCAAAATGTTCTCCACAGTGGCTGTAACATTCTACATTCCTACCAGCAGTGGATGAGGGTTCCCTTTCCTCCATATCCTCTCCAAAACTTGTAGTCCTCTGTTTTTTTAATAACTGCCAGTATAATGGGTGTAAGATGGTATCTCATTGTAGTTTTGATTTGCATTTCCATAATATCTAGTCATGTTGAACATCTTTTCATGTGCTTTTTAGCCATTTGTATTTCTTCCTTGGAGAAGTGTCTTTTCAAGACACTTACCCATTTTTTTAAAATATATTTTTTATTAAAGTATAACATTCATAACTGAATGTGTATAAACAAATGTATAGCAAAGATTGTGAACTTACAAAACAAACATACATATCATTCAGGGGTCTCATACATCTCCCCTCCACCAACACTTTGCATTGTTGTGAAACATTTGTTACAAACTATGCAAGAGCATTGTCAAAATGTTGCTACTAACTATAGTCCCTAATTTACATTTGGTGTAATTTTTCCCCAACCCACCCTAATTTTTTTTAAAATTTTAAAAGGTACTTAGATTACATAAATGTTACACAAATGATATAGGGATTCCCATATACCCCACTCCCCACACCTCCCACACCCTCCCACATGAATATAATTCATTAGTGTTGTACATTCATTGCAAATGATAAATGCATCCTGTGGCTCTGCCATTAAACATTGACCATAGTTCACAATATATTCTACACTGTCTCCCATGCAGTTCTGCATGTTCTGTGATGATATAAAATGGCCTATATCTGTCATTGCTACATCACCCAGGGCGATTCCCAAGTTCCGAAAAAGCCCCCATATTAAAACTCTTTTTCCCTTTCCCTGCCTGCAGAGCCTCCTGTGGCCACTGGCTCCACATCAATGTTTTAATTTCTTCCATTGCTAGAATCACAAAATGTCTATAGTAGAATACCAGTAAGTCTAGTCTAGTCCATGGCTCCTCCCACAATCCCTAGGATTCTGGGATGGTGATGTCCACTCTACCTGCATATGAGAGGTGCCTTATATCCCATGGTGAAGATGGATGGGAGCATCCAGACTGCAGTTGCAGACTCTCTCTGTTCCCTGAGATGGCAGTTGTCCATCATCTCCCCACTAGTTGTCCCGGGTGTGTCCAATGTGATGTAGAGTAGGTGTTGCAATTCTGCCGATTTTTAAATGTGTTCTTTTTCTTCTAATTTTTGAGGTATGGGATTTCTTTATATATGCTGGATATTAGGCTCCTCTCAGATTTACAATTGCCAAATATTTTCTCCCATTGAGTAGGCTGCTTTTTTATTTTCTTGATAAAGTCCTTTGAGGGGCAAAAGTTTTTAATTTTGAGGAGATCTCATATATCTATTTTTTCTTTCATTGCTTGTGCTTTGGGTGTGATGTTTATGAAACCAATTCCTATTACAATGTCCTGTAGATGTTTCCCTACCTTACCTTCCAAGGTCTTTATGGTCTTGGCCCTTTTATTTAGATCTTTGATCCATCTTGAGTTTGATTTTTGTATAAGTTGTGAGATGGTGTTCCCCTTTCATTCTTTTGGATATGGACATCCAGTTCTCCAATCACCATTTGTTGAAGAGGCCATTATTTCCCGGTTGAGTGGGCTTGGTGACCTTGTTGAATATCAGATGACTGACTGTATAGGCCCAGATCTATATCAGAATTCTCAATTCGGTTCCATTGGTTGCTATATCTATTCTTGTGCCAATACCATGCATTTTTTACTACTGTAGCTTTGTAGTATGTTTTAAAGCTAGGTAGTGTGATTCCTCCAACTTCATTTTTTCTTTTTCAATATGTCTTTGGCTGTTTGTGGCCTCTTACACTTCCAAACAATTTTTTTGTTTTTCCAATTCAGTAAAACATGCTGTGTTCATTTTTTTTGGGATTGCATTAAAACTTTAGATTAGTTAGGGTAGAATAGACATCTTAATGATGTTTAGATTGGGAATATTCCTCAATTTATTTAAGTGTTCTTTGGTTTCCTTTAACAGTGTGGTGTAGTTTTTGGTGTATAAGTAATTTACATCTTTAGTTAAATTTATTCCTAGGCATTTGATTTTTTTACTTACTATTGTAAATAGTATTTTTCTTGATTTCTCCCTCAGAATGCTCATTATTAGAGTACAGAAATGCTACTGATATTTTACCTGTACCTGTATTTATTTTTATTTAGTTTTTAGTGATATATATTTTTAAATTTTTAAAAGATATTTACATTATATAAATGTTACACAAAAAAATAGGAATTACCATATACCTCAATCCCCACACCCTCCCATATAAACATCCTTAATTAGTGTGGAACATTCATTGCAATTGATAAATGCATCCAGTGGCTCTACCATTAAGCATGGACCATAGTTCACAAGTATTCTACACTCTCTCCCACACAGTTCTGCATGGTCTGTGATAATATAAAATGGCCTATAACTGTCATTGCAGTGTCATTCATGATGATTCCCAAGTCCCCCAAAACCCCTGTATTACAACTGTTTTTCCCTCTCCCTGCCCCCAGGGCCTCCGGTTGCTACTGGCTCCACATCAATGATGTAATTTCTTCCATTGCTAGAATCACAATATGTCTATAGTAGAATATCAGTAAGTCCACTCTAGACCATAGTTCTTTCCCAAATTCTGAGGACCCTGGGATTGTGATGTCCACTCAACCTCTAATTGAGAGGGGGCTTATATCCCATGGGGAAGATGGATGGGACTATCTTGCTAGCCCTTGCAGTCTCTCTCTTCCTTGGGATGGTCATTGTTCATCATCATCTTGTTAGCTGTCCAAGGTGAGTCCAATGAGCTGTAGAGTAGGTCTTGCAACTCCTTGTTATTGGTGTACAGAAATGCCTGTGACTTTACTGAACTCATTTATAAATTCTAGAAGCTTTGTTGTAGATTTCTAAGAGCTTTCTATGTATAGGATCATATCATCTTATCTGCAAATAGTGAAGTTTTTACTTCTTCCTTTCCAATCTAGATGCATTTTATAATTTTATTCTTTAACCTCAGTGTTCGAGCAAGTACAACTAAGACAATGTTAAATAGATGTAGTGATAGTGAGCATCCTTGACTTGTTCCCAGTCTTTGAGGGACAACTTTTAGGATTGCACCTTTGAAGATGTTGTTAGCTGTGGGTTTTTCATAGATACTCTTATCATGTTTGAAAGTTCCTTCTATTCCTATCTTTTGCAGTTTTTGAATTGGGAAAGTGTGCTGTATTTTGTTGAATGCTTTTTCTGCATCTATAGAGATGATCATGTGATTTTTATCTTTCAATATGCTTATGTGGTGTATTACATTGATTGATTTTCTTATGTTGAAACATCTTTGCATACCCAGGATGAAACCTATTTGGTCATGGTGTATAATTTATTTGATGTGTTGTTGAATATCATTAGGAAGTATTTTGTTGAGGATTTTAACACCTAGGTTTATTAGAGAGATAGGTCTGTAATTTTCCTTTCTTCTGACATCTTTGGCTTTGGTATTAAGGTAATGTTGGTATCATAGAATGAGTTAGGCAATGTTCCTTCTACTTCCATCTTTTGGAAGAGCTTAACCAGGATTGGTGTTAGGTCTTTCCTGAATGATTGGTAGAATTCATATGTGAAGCCATCTGGTCCTGTGCTCTTCTTATTTGGGAGGTTTTTGATGACTGTGTCTATGTCTTTACTTGTAATTGGACTATTGAGTTCACCAATTTCTTCTTCATCAATGTAGGCTGCTTAGAAGTTTTTAGGAATTTGTCCATTTCCTCTAATTTATCCTTCTCATTGGAATATAATTTTTCAAAGTATCATCTTATGATACACTTTATTTCTGTGAGGTCAGTGGTGATATACTTTTCCTCGTTTCTTATTTTGTGTATTTTCATCTGACCTCTTTTTTTCTTTTTTAGTCTGGCTAATGGTTTGTCAATTTTATGGATCTTCTCGAAGAACCAGCTTTTGTTTATTTTTCTCTAGTGCTTTCTTTTCTATTTCATTTATTTCTGTTCTAATCTGTTATTTCCTTCTTTCTACTTCCTTTGCATTTAGTTTGTCATTCTTTTTCTAATTCCTCCAGGTGTGCAGTTCTGTCTTCAATTTTAGATCTTTCTTCTTTTTGATATACGCTTTTGCAGCTATGAATTTCCGCAGTATACCATTGCTGCATTCTATAAGTTTGAAATCTTGTGTTGTCGTTTTCATTCATTTCAAGGTAGTTACTGATTTCTTTAGAGATTTCCTCCTTGACCCACTGTTTGTGTAAGAGTGTGTTGTTTAACTTCCATATCTTTGTGCCTAATCTGTTTTTCTGGCCCTTACTGATTTCCAATGTCATTGCATTTTGGCCAGAGAAATTACTTTCTATAATCTCAATCTTTCTCAATTCATTGAGATTTTTCTCTGTGGCCTAGCATATGTTCTTTCTTGGAATATGAGCCACGTGTGTTCAAGAAGAATGTATACCTGCTGTATTTGGTTGTAGTGACTTGTATATATTTATTAGATCCAGATTCTCTAATATATTAATCAAAATCTTTGTTTCTTTATTGATTGTCTGTCGAAATGTTCTGTCTAAAGGTGATAATTGTGTATTAAAGTCTCCTACTATAATTGTAGAGGCATCTATTTCTCCACTTAGTTTTTCTAGTGTTTGCCTCGTGTATTTTGAGCCCCCCCCCCGTGCGGTGTATGAATGTTTATGATTATTTTTTTCTTCTGGAAAGATTACCCCTTTCTCTAATA
>JAQZBX010111254.1:0-10298 GCA_029593785.1 Cabassous unicinctus
AAAAATGGATAAAAGTAAATAAATAAATAAATCCTTAAAAAATGTTTAGGGGAGGAAGATATGGACTATAGTTAGTAGTAATACTTTGACGATGCTCTTTCATGATTTGTTAACAAATGTTTCACAACAATGCAGGGTGTTTGTGGGGGGGTGATGGGTGGGAGCCCTGCATGATGTTATACATGTTTGTTTTATAAGTTCATGATGTTTACTGAGCACTTATACTTTATGTATGCTCATGTATGAATGATATACTTCAATAAATTGTTTTTTTTAAAAAATGTAAAGCACTTCCTAGATTAGCTAGCCATTTTTATACTGTTATACCAAGTAAGTGCATTTATTCAACAAATATTTATTGAAGCCTAATGGACGCTAAGTAAACTGGTAGGAAATATAGTTATAAACAAGACAGGCCTTTGCAGAGTTTTGCCCATTAAGAGGTTATTCCTTGAGGCATTGGTGATAGGGCCAAAATCCACTGCTTGCCTTCAGTACATGTGAAATAGGGACTCTCACTTTTCATCATGCTGTGGATGACGGAAATCTCTCCAGGCTGCCTCCCTGAGTCCCATTATTTATTCCCTAAGTTCCATTATTTATTTTTTCAGTTTAATCTTACAACAATACGGAAGGGGAGATATTATTGTTCCAATCTTATAGCTGAGAAAATTGAAACTCAGAGCTTTTAAGTAATTTGCCCAAAGTCACACAGTTTTGCTTGTTTCTATAGTCAAAGCCAGTTTTTGATAATTTTTCTTGAATTTCATTTGCTTTCAATTTTATTACTTTCATATGTATCCAAAGGGTATTTTTTTCCATTGTTTATTTTGCCTCTTTTAAAAGAAAAATCAATGAAAATCTACTTTGTTTTTTCTTTAATTTTTACTCTCTTAATATATATGATTATCTTGAAATTAGGTTATAAGTACAGTAATATTTTAATACTTTCCACTTTGCTCCCATAATTGGCCAATTACAAAAAAGGTCCACTATTTCTGTTTCATTTGTCAGTAAGTTACATTAATAATTAATTGTTTTTCTCTTTAAGTGGGTTAGTTAAAACATGATGTTTTGAACCAATATTGTGACTGAAATTTCTGATAGGCACTGTAGCTCAATATCTTTATTTTCAATAATAATAATATGGCAAATATTTGTATATTATCAATTTAATATTCAGTTCAAAAGAAAAACATTTCTTGAAACATTAGCCTGTGAGCTCTATGAAGACAGAAAACTTGTCCCCTTGTTTTATGCCTGGGACAAAGTAGGTCCTCTATGCACAGTGCTGAGGGAACAGAGATCCGGGAAAATGGAAAAACCCAGGTAAACAAATATCACTAATGTAATGAGAAAGTGGTTGACTATGGGTACCAATGAAGTGCAAAAGCCTGGCACAGAGAGCCAAAGGAACTGAAAAGCAAATTAACTAAAAAGGCTGAATTGAGATAAAGGTCGAAATTACTGACCTTTCAAAGAGAGATTGTACACTTCAGTTTTACAACAGCCTTTCCCTTTTCTTGTGCCTCCCTTCTACATCGAATTGTCTCCAGTGCTTCAGTGCTGATGAATAGGGTTTCTATAGATAACCTATAGATAGAGAAGCCCGAGGCGGGATGCTAACATTCAGTCAACTTCATACCAACATTTCAATAACTCCTTTCCTATAGGATCATATTGCTGTCAATAAAGGGAATTAAGCTGATAGCAATGGAAAGTTGCTGATGTAAATGAGAAGATCTACAGAGGAGACCTCCTACGTTGGAGTCTAGGTATCTGTTTTTCATGGCAATTACCAAATTGGTTGCTGGTGATTTTTAAAAAACAATCAGTGAAATGGAAGGATTGGTGCTTCTTAACACTCTTCAGTGTAGGAGCCGTTTGAGGTTCTTATGGAAACAATGGCTCCTCTCTTCAGAAAAATGGCATACTTTTACATACGCCCATCCTTGTTTTCCATTTCTCCTGACTCCCCCTCCCTGATGGATCTATGTACTCCAGATCCAGGGACTTGGTAAGAATGTCTGGTCTATGATTTCTGATGGCAGGACCGTGTTCCATCCAAAGTCTCTAAGGAGGACCTTCCTTGCCTCTTCCAGCTTATGGTAGCCACACAAGTTGGTTTGTGGCAGCATAACTCCAGTCGCTGCCTGCATCTCCACAGGGCTGTCTTCTCTCTGTATCACCGTGTCTCAATCTCTCTCTTTTTATAAGGGCACCTGTCATATTGGATTTAGGGCTCACCATAATCCAGTTTGACCTCAGCTTAATTAATTATATCTGCAAATCCTTATTTCCAAAGAAGGTCACATTCAGGGGTTCTGGGTGGACAAGAACTTTGGAGGGACACTAATCAACCCAGTATGGCAACAAAGGAAGCAACCAGTCGATTTGGCCTTTTCATGTTCATGTTCATGTTCATGTTCATGTTCATGTTTCATGTTCAGAGACTGTACATGAAAGTCATTATCTGTTGACACAGGTTCTTCAGTCAGTGCCATAACCTCACTACCAGATTGACACCTTTCTTTTACTTTGGCCTCCAATTCTCATTTACTTTCTCCCATCATCTTTAGGTTACCTTCCACACCTCTGCTAGTTTGGGGATCCTTCCCGGGACATGGTCTCCAAAACTCTACTCAGTTTTCGCATATGAAGGATGCTGTCAGGAAGTTGAGGGTAACATACAGGACCTACAGCAAATATTTTCCTATGATGGAACTCCTGAGCTGCCTTAGAATTCCTCAGTGCACCATAACTGCTGAGAGCTGATGCTGAAGTAACGTTTTATCAAGTTGCTCCTTTGAAGAGAATGAGCCCCAATCCTCAAACTCCCAATTTGTCCAAGTGGGTTAGACTGTCTACTCATTTCCACATGAAAACAGGTGACCTGGCTATGATAAGAGATCATACCTGAGGGTACAGACACTGACATGAAGGATGTACCTGGTCTGGATGATCCCACACAACACACAACTTGGAAGCCAAGACTTGAATGAGTGGACACCACTGAGAGCAGCTTCAGAGAGGCTGTGCAAAGGCCCAAAGGCCCATCAGAAAATATGATCACAGGCTCTGTGCTTTTTGAGTGGCATCATGTGAGTGACCAACTATGTTTACCAGAATGTCAAAGCAACATGGGAAAGAGAGATTTGACTCTTTTCAGATTCTACATTTATTGTCAAAAGAACTTGAACCAAAGCGTAAGACAGCATTTTCTCTGAGTGCATTTCAGATTTACCAGATTTTTTCAGAAGTGCAGAACATCTGTCTCATCCTCAAGGGATTGGCCTGGCTTTTCATGTTGGCTGTTTCCACTGGCCTCTTTGTTCTCTGATGGGTCAATATGCCTTTGTGCTCAGCATTTCTAAGACTTATGGCCACAACTTTCTCTTTTCTGCCTTTCTTCCCAATCCAGTTACAGCCAAAAAATTAGATTGTCTAGATTATAAATCCTAACCCATTTAAGAGATTCATACTGCCATAGTGCATCAATTGTAAGGCCAACCACCCCCCACCACACACACATTAAAAAATATATATTTAATTTGCTTCTTATTACAGTGCCCTGTATGAATTCTTTTTCTTAATGTTTATCTTCAGAAATGTGAGAAAAAAAGATTTATAAGTGTTGTAGACATAGCTGTTGTCTAAAGTCTCTACTCAGGACCATGGGAGTGGAAAAATCTTCAAGGTGGAGAGAAATGAAGATAAAAAGTAAAATTTAGAATCAGAAATTCTGGATTTAAATACCTGACCACCCCATAGTAGCCTTGAAGTTATGAAATTTCTCTCTGCACGTTTCTCTCTACATCTTTATCTGTAAAATGTGGGTAATTAGATCTTTTTGTTGTAGAGATTTGTTGAAAATCCACATTCTTAAAATTGCTTCCAAGCCCTCTAGATTGCTCACCTTACCTCCTCCCTACCATATCTCTTACCTCTCTCCCCTTATTCCCTCTGCTCCAGCCATATTATTCGGACTGGATATTCCTCAAGCACACCCAGTACTCACTCCCTAGAACATTTGCACTCTCTTCTCTCTCCCTGGGAAATCTCAGTTCCCAGATAACCACATGGTTTACTCCCCATTTCTTTGGGTGATCTGCTCAAATCAGAGCCCTTTCCTCATTAACTATATTATGTAGCAACATCACATTGCCACTCCTATGCCACCCATCCCTGCATTTCATATTCCTCTTGTATACTTTAGATTTTTCCAAAGCTCTTATCACTACTTAACATGTTACTTATTTGTTTATTTTGTGTATTGTCCATCTCCCTCCATGAAGGGTTGGGGTTGACTGTTTCATTCACTATGGTATCCCCAGCAATTAGAAGCATGCCTGAAACATTGTAGGTGCTCAAACACCAAATGTTGAATGAGTGACTTCTGTTAACGTGCTAATGCCCAGCACAGGAAGGGACAATAAATGGTGGCTAAAGACAGCATAGCTGAGGACTAGTTGTCTACTTGAAACTCTTTCTAGAGTTTTTCTTGATGACTTAGAATTTAAACTTATTTCACTCTGAAGCTTTGAGAGGAAGGATTAGTTTGGATCTGGGAGGCCAGACTTAAATCACAACTTAGAAGTAGCTATCTACTGTACCAGTGAGCATCTCCAGACCTGGCTCTTGGATCCAACATGTTGACGCCTCACTGAAGAGGTGCTAAAATCATTTTTTCATGGCCTATTCATAATAAGACAGAAAGTTGAAACTGTCCCATGTAGTAGAAATGGTAGGGACTTTGGCACTACAAGATCTGGATCCAGTACCTGATTCTACCACTTAACAGCTGAGAGACCTTGACTAAACTTTATCCTTCCTGATTCTTGGGTTCTTTCTTTCAAATGATGATAAGAATAGCTATTGTCTCACAGTGTTGCTGATTCACATGCATTGTCTCTTTTATGAGAAATGAGGCCATGTGAGCGTGCTTTGTAAACTATTAATCACTGTACAGAGGCTGGTTGTTATTATTGTCGTTTAGTGGGAACTGTAGGTTCTACAGGTTCTCTTGACCTCAAAAAAAATACCACTTAGTCACTTATACAAGGTTTTTACTTTGAGGTGTTAAGTTATATTTTGCAAGTTTCTTCACAGTCTGTGACTTTCTTTGCTTCGAGCTTTGATAGCAGTCTAGCACATTCATTTTTATATTCAGAGGATAATTTTCTTCAAGAAACTCAAAATGCTTTGTAGACAATTATCCCATTCATTCTTGCAATCTGAGAGGGAAGAAAGAAGAACATTCTTTAGAGGTTGTCAAAATGGAGAAAAGGAGGATCAGGAGATTTGGACAGATTTCTCACCCATGCATTTGATTCCCATTTCTATAGGTCCATGGAAGGGGGGCTTTTTTCCCTCTATTGGGCCTGCTCCCATCTCCCAGGAGTGTATGTTAGGGTTGTATACAAGACCTGTAGGAAGAAGAAAGGGGCTTTTACAATATTTTGTAGTAGAACAGGAACTTTAATTTGTACCATAGTAGAGAGGAAATGAAGTAATTCAACTCTTGTTGGCCATCCCAGGTAAGGCCCTGAAGTCCTCATGTCCTGACAACTCATCCATACTACCTCATAGTTAAGGCCATTTTCCTAAATCCTGGGTGACAGAAGGTTGACTCTAGTCTCCAAGAGACAGCTTCTTTGAGAAGGTCCTCATGAGACTGACTTGACTGAGTTGGATCCTCAATGCTAAATCATGAATTCTTTTTTAAATTACAAAAATAGCCTACTTCCATCAAGCCTTTTTTTTCTTTCTACAACGCAGAAGTTTTTTTTTATTTTTTTAATACCTATTATGCCATAAATTCATAGGGAATGGTTTCCAGCAGCTCAAGCTCCTTTCTATTGGTTCTCACAAATTCTGCTTCTCTGGGTAGAGCAGGCTGGTGCTTCCTTTGAACCCAGGTTACCTTTCTTTTTGGCCTTCTCTTTCTGAGTATTTTCTTCCATGAGTTTCAGGAAGATATCTCAGCTCTTAAAGGGCTTAATATGTTCAATACATACATAAATTCTCTTGGCAAGAAATTTGCCCTTAACTTATTTGTTTAAAACAATTCAAACAGCAGGCTATGTAACACTGTACACTCTTCCAGTTTTGCCATGGTAACATTTGTGGAGCATTCCTTTCTGAACAGTGCCCATTCCCTTGATATATACAATATCACCTTTCTTGTAAATTCACATGTATGTGGCCAGAGGAACAACTCCACGTTTTCTAAAAGGCCTAGAAAACATAGAGCATATACCTCTCCTCTTTTCCTTTGTGTTGTCATTTTGGCAAATTACTGCAAGATGGCACTTCTGGTCAAGCCTTTTGATTGTGCCTTTCATTGAGCACTGGGGTGATGGACGAGATTATGCAAATATGGATGCTTTGGCTAAAGTCAGCTTGATGCTTTCTAATTTGGTATGTAATACTCAGAAACAGATTGATGGGACAATACTTCCTGTGAAAGGCTTAATAAAATTTGGCCCATTTGTAGTTTTTTACCCTAAATTAGAGCTGTTTCCTTCAGGGAAACCCAAAATTCAGAAAGAAGCAAATGCTTCCTATAAATGCTGGATTGTGTTTTTCCATACACATTTACTTGGTTATTTATTTGGTTATTTTCTGCTTTTCTTTGGCCTTGTCTCTCATCCATCAAGTAGCTGGAAACATAGACTTCATCAAGGGTCCCTGTGGCCAGAGAAACTACAATGGTTCTATTCCTGCCAATGTTCATGCCTTAGGACATCACTTAACCTGTCTCTGGCTGTCCTTCCTGGTCTCTGAAGTGAACATACTACTTGAACCTTTTGTAAATTATAGAACCACTTTGAGGACAAAGCAAGATGAAATACAATCCAAGAGTAAGCTGGAGCTACACTGCCCTTAACCAGTAAAATGAAATTGTCTCAAAATCCCTACTGCACATGGTGAGAAACTTGGTGTCTCACCTGACCTTCTTTAAAATTCTTTTATTCCTTGGAGAAATTTTCTCTCAGTCAAACCTGGTTCTGAGCTTCTGCTTCCACCAAACGACTTCATTGTATGGATCATCTTGCCACTCTGTACATGTAACCCCTTTTCTGTACTATCTCATTATCATTAGAAAGCAACCCAATTGATTGCCGAAAACCTACCAAACCAAATCTGTGTGATTATATAAGACTTTAATTAAATCTTTGAGAAAATGGAAGATATCACCATGGAAGCATTGCAAACACAGAAAAAGAAAAAGTAAACAATAGACATCAGACTTCTTAAAAGTTCAGGCTAATCCTCTTCCAGGAACTTCTCACTGGTCTCCACAGTCTTGCTTTGCCTCTATCTAATCCTCTTTAAACTCTTTTAACCTCCCTGATTGCATTAACCACAGATCTCTGTTACCTTTCATGCACAGGTGTTTAGCTCTCTGTGTTGACCTCAGACCTCATCTTCCTCCCCAATATGGCCAGTCAGGTACTTCTGCAAGTCGAAAGTCTATGTACTCCAAAGAAGTTATTACACTGCTCAGCCAGGAGGCAAGAGTGACTACATCAGTTATGGTTTCTAAAATCAGTTTACATTTATTTGCACCAGGTTTGAAAACTCTATATTTTTACTAGGAAAATTTTCTTCATTGAGTTCTTATTACAGTAAAATCTGACCTCCAAAACATGCTTCTTTAGAAATGTGTATCAGTTGCTATTCTACACATTGACACCTCTTTGATAACTGATTTTCAAAAGAATGATCCCAAAACACTGCTACATCCCGAAGTGACTCATCTTGGCTAGTTTATGGAGTCAATACTTAATACATTTTAATGAGACAAAGTTTTGGGAGGGGGTCTAATAGGGAAAGGATACATCAACAGGCTTCTAAACACTCTTCCCTTTCCCTCTCTTTCCCTCTTGTAATCCATTCTCCACAGAGCAGCTGAAGTGATCTTTTAAAAATGCAAATCAGATCATATCATTCACTTACTTAAAATCCTTCAGTGGTTTACCAGATACTCTGTGTCAGTCTCCCCAGTTACTACTCACCAACTCAAACGCTTCTCAGTTCTTCTTCAAGACTTGCCAAGACCTGTCTCTCATCAGCACATTTGCCATCACCTACCCCTATTTCCGCTGCCTGGAACAGAACTGCCCCTGTTCTTGGCATAGCTGTATCCTCTCCCTTCCGGTCTCAGCTTAAGTGTCCCCTGCAGAGGAAGGCGTTCTCTGATCACCCTATCCACAACACCTGCTCCTTGCAGTCTCTTTCCTGGCCCCCTTTCCCTCCCTTCATATCACTTGCCACAATCTGTGACAATTGTATATACTGTCTGCTTACTTGTGTCTTTTCTGCTGATCCCACTAGATCAGGGGTTGGTAAACACTTTCTGTAAAGGGCCAAATAGTAAATATTTTAAGTTTTCATACTGCTATAACTACTCTATTTTAACTACTCAGTTCTGCCACTGTAGCATGAAAGCAGCCATAGACAATACATAAACAAATTAGAATGGCTGTGCTCCAATAAACTTTATTTGTGGACCCTAAATTTTGAGTTTCATATAAATATCACATGCAATGAAATATTATTATTCTTTTGATGTTTATTACATTTTAAAATGTAAAAATTATTCTTAGCTTGCAAGTCACAGAAAAATACATGGAAGGCTGGGTTTGACCAATGAGCCAAAGTTTGCCAAACTCTACATTAGACTGTAAACTCCCTGAGAGCAGGAATGAGGACGATTTTGTTCATCACTGAACCTTTAATACATAGCACAATGGCTGGCACATTGTAGGTGTTCAAGAAACACATGTCTACACTAAATGAATGGGACAATGAGGCCAAGTTCAAAGCAAAAGACTTTGGGGAAGGCAAAGATAATAGTAAACATCTGAACAACAACAACAAAAAATCCTCTGGGCAAAAGTTGAATGTAGGCCACTAAAAACTGTGCTAAAATACCTATGCTTAAAAAAAAAAAAAAAGAAAAAAGAAACAAAAACAAAAAAATACCTATGCTTAAATGCCTGCTCTCCTAGGCAATACACCATGCCTCCATCAGTATTATGTGAACTCAGCAGATTCTAAGGAGAGTTCTATATATATATAAGGCCGTCTGAGGTTTAAGTAGACATGATAGAATGTGGTAGGATTTTTTTTTTATGTTAATGGCTTTATTATGTTGATGTGGTGGGAATATTTTGTTGGTTAGAGATGGAAAGAGCTGTTGGTATATATGACCCATCGGTTCCTTTAAGATTTTGGTAGCCTGGATTATATGAGGAAAATCCAGCCATTAAATGACAACAATTTAAGTTGATTTAAGAAGTTAAATTATTGATTAAAAATGTAGAAAAATTTAAGATTTGTTTTCCAAAAAACAACTGTATGATTTTTTAATTTATAGTATAGTCTTATCAGTACTACTTGGCAGCATTTATATGTGTTTGTGTGGGTGCATGTTTCATCTGACTAATTTAATAGACTAAAAAAATATTAATTTCTGCTACTTTGAATGCTTTGAGATTGAAGTTTTCTTGAAATTTTTATCATTGTCTATCTGTTCATCATGTCCTTGACCCATCCATCTGTTGTGGCTTTTCCTGCTAATTTGTATGGGGCTTTTATATTTGTCATGTTTTGGAAGAACCTTTTATTATGTTATGTTATGATAAAGGGATTTCTCTTAGAGAAAGGATTCTTCACCTGAGGCCCATTGGATCTGGGGATAAAAAGGACAGGGAGTAGGCCAGTATCTGAACTCGAATGGGAAAAACTATTACATGCTATTTTCAAGTACCTTTGCCTGAAATTAGGATTCTCTGCAACTCTAAATGTAGGTAATGAACCATATTAATATTAGCAGTACCTTTGACTTTGCCACCAATAGAAATCATAGATGCTTCCATAACAATGTCTTAATATATGACATATGGATGTAATTACTTTGAAATTAGAGTAGTTATTAGACCTGCTGTTAGATCATAATATTTAGTGAGCTAATTAATAAAGATGTATTTTATTATACCACAAAATTTAAAAATTATTTGTATAACTGAATTTCAGTATAATTAGTTTCTTTTGTATTTTATTGAATGAATTTTAAAACATCAGTCTGAGAAAAGGATCCACAGATTTCACCAGACTGCCAACGTGGTCCATGGCACAAAAATCAATTAATTAAATAAACTACTCCTAAATCAAATTACTCCTAAACTAGAGCAAACTTGAAAGGGTAAGAAAGGCATGTTAATTATGAGTCCCTTAGGTTGAGGTTTTAGAACCTCAACAATATTTTTGTAAAGATTATTCCCAATTTA
>JAQZBX010111255.1:0-10258 GCA_029593785.1 Cabassous unicinctus
TTTGGCAGTTCCTAAAGAAGTTGAATATAGACTTGCCACGTGACCCTGCAATACCACTACTGGGTATATACCCAGAAGAACTGAGAGCAGTGACACGAACAGACATCTGCACACCGATGTTCATAGCAACATTATTCACCATTGCCAAAAGGTGGAAGCAACCCAGGTGTCCATCAACAGATGAATGGATAAACAAACTCTGGTCTATTCACACGATGGAATATTATGCAGCTGTAAGAAGAAATGAAGTCGTAAAGCATATGGCAACATGGATGAATCTGGAGGACATTATGCTGAGTGAAGCAAGCCAGACACAAAAGGACAAATACTGTATGAATGTGTTACTATGAACTAAATATATTGTGTAACATATTGTTTGATCCATACACACACACACACACAAAATTTTTATATGTATCCATTACATTTAATGGAGAAATGTATATATTTATTCATTTGTGTTTACTTTTTAGTTTTTAATTGTTTATATTTTCGATTATTAAATGTACAAATAAAGTTAAGAGAAAAAAAAAAAAAAGCCTATTAAGGGGAGCAGATGTAGCTCAGTGGTTGAGCTCCTACTTCCCATGTATGAGGTCCTGAGTTCAATATCTGGTACCTCCTTAAAAATTAAAAAATTAAAAACCAAACAAAAGCCTATTAAACCTTGATTACTAGAAGGTTCACTTATCCAATACTCATTTCATGATAATATACAACTCATTATTATTTATTTTTTTTGTAATCCCACTGCCTTCTGGTCTCTTTAAGTTTCTGATGAAAAACTGGACTTAACCTTACTGAGGATCCACATACATAATGTCCTTCTCTCACTGTTTTTAGGATTCTTTGTCTCTGACATTCAACAATTTGATTAGGTATTACGTTCCTCCAGAGAAAAAGAACCAACAGGAGAGCTACACACACACACACACACACACAAAGACATTTGTTATACAGAATTGGCTTACACAACCCACAGAGGCTGGCAGGATGGAATTCCATATGACAGGCCACAAGCTGGAAACTCTGGTAAGGGTGATTCTGAAGTTGGCAAGTCCATATTCCCCAGGGGAAGCTAGTTGGTTGAAAGTGAGGCAGAAGTTTTTCTTTCTGACTTCTGAAATCTCAGTTCTGGCTTTTAAGATCTCCAACTTATTGGGTGAGATTCCCCACATTGCTCAGGGCAACCTCCTTTGTTGTTTGTAGATGCAATGAACTGATCAGAGATGCAAATAAAATCCACCAACACAGTACCCTCACAGTAACAATAAAGCCCATGCTTGCCCAAACAAGTGTACACCAAAACCTAGCTAAGTTGACACATAAAATCAACTATGATAGACTATAATGTGTCTCAGGGTGGGTCTTTGAGTTTATGCTATTTGGAGTTCTTTCATCAAATTTGAGAAGTTTTCAGCTATTATCTCTTCAGATATTCTTTCTGGGATTCCCATAATGTGTATGTTGGTATGCTTGATGGTGCCCCCTAGGTTCCTTAGACTGTGCTCAATTTCTTCTTTTTCTTTCTGTTCCCCTTAGATTGGATAAATCCAATTATACTATCTTCAAGTTTGCTAATTCGTTCATCTGTCCAAATCTGCCAGTGAATCCCTTTAGTAAATTTTTTATTTCAGTTGTAATTTTCAACTCCAGAATTTCTGCATGGTCCTTTTTTAAAATGTCTCTGTTTACCGAAATTTTCCTTTTGCTCATGTATTGTTTTCTTGATTCCTTTATTTTCCTTTAGCTCACTGAGCATATTTAGGTCAACTGACATAGTCTTTGACTAGTAATTCCAATGTCTAGGGTTCCTGCTTTATTTTGTCTCTATGAATGGGGCATACTTTGCTGTTGAAATCTGCACATTTGAAAAATACATTGTGTTAATGCTGGTGACCAGATTCTCCTCATTATATGTAATGACTGAAGTCTCTTTTCCTTTAGCCTGAATTCAGCTTGTGTGTTGAGAGAGATTTCCTTACTTGTCAGGAGTTCAGAATAATAAAAATAAAAGCAAAAGACCTCTCCCAGTCTTTGCAGCTTGGCTCTGTGCTGGGACTTTCCATCAATGCTTAGCCCAGCTTGCACTGAAACTACAGATCAGCCCAAAATGAATGATTAGGGTCTTCTCAAGTATTTTTAGAGCATGTATCTTGCCCTGATAATGTGCATGGCTTTCAAAACTCCCCATGGCTTTCACAATTCTCCACCAAATGAGAATGTTCCTGGAAATTTCTCAAGGAAACTCTCTTCCCAGCATGTCTTCCCAGGCCCCAAGTGCTCTTCTATGTATGTCTCAACTATAATCTTTTGCCCCAGTCAGCTGTGGTTTGATTGCTCCCTTACAGTATGCCTGCCAGTTCTCCATCCCAAATGAGTTCCAGTTTAGGTAAAACAGAGAAGAATGCCTTGGATCAGTCCCCAAAGTAGTCACCAGATTAGTTGGAACAGATATACATGCACACTGAATTTGTGCATAAGGTGTGCTCTTCTCCCTCCACAGCCAGAGTCCAGGGACCCAGAAACGTAGGCCACCAACCCAGAGACTGCAGTCAAGCTGGGGAAGGGGTGGGATGATGGCAAGTAAAAGCACCATGTAGCTTTCCTACTACTTCTTAGCTTGCCTTTTTCTTGATTCATCTTTTGCTTGGTTGCTAAAAACTTTTTGACTGTTTTCTTGAGTTCAGAGAAAATTGATTCTGGCAGTTTCTGCTTATTTTTTGATGTTTCTACTGGGGAGGAGGGCAGGCATTTAGAGCTTCCTACTCTACCATCTTGTTGATGTCTCGTTATAATTACTTTTAAATGCACCTTGATAGATTATCACTTAGAAAAAGAGTGACTGACTTACTGATCAAATACAAAAATATCAGTGACCTTTCTAAACTATTACTATATAACTAATGGTTTTCCACCTGTATTATTCTATATCATAATGTAAAAAATGAAAATAAAAAATAACTTCTGCAGGTAGAGGCAAGTAAAAAGCTGAACAACAGGTAGAAATGATTTACTCTATAGTTAACTTCTGAAATCTGGAAAGATGAAAGGCCTGAGCCCACATCCCTAAATCTTTTTCCTCTTCCTCTCAGGAGTACAACAACATATTAAAGGAGTTCAGTAACTCAATGATGGAAGACCAAACTAAAATGGTAAAATATGTGGCTTCTACTGATGAGCCACATGGATAAGACAGAAGAATGTAAGTAAATTAAGGGAAAAGTATTAAGAACTTCCAAGTTTCTAGTAGACTAATTCAATAGATGAACTGTTAAAGAATAATTCTTTCTGAGAGTTCAACCTTTTGTTCCAGAAGGTCAAATGGAAATAATACCATGCTAAAAAGCATACAGAGATAAAATCATTACTGAAAAGATAAGAGATGTGGAAGACAAATTCCAGAGGCTCGCAAATAATGAGTTACAGAATTTTAAAAAATGAACACAGAACAGAACAAGTATTCATGTAGGAAATAATAAAAGAAAAATTCCCTAGCTGCAAAAAGAGTTGAGTCTTCAGGTTGAAAGGGCTGAGTCTCAGGCTTAATGGGGGAAAGTGTGGGACGGGGGGGGAGACAGGACATTAAACTGAGACAGTTTAATGAAAAATGATACTGATCTAGAGATAATGTGCAGAAATAACTGAATTTCAGTTATAAAAAGAGAAAAATCAATCACAGAATATGAATAACTTGCCTGAAAAGAAAAGAGAATGCGATTAGCACTAGACTTCTCACCAGTAACACTGGAAACCACAGGTCATTAAAACAATATCCTATGGTTGAAAAAAGTAATTTTCATCTAAGAATCCTATACCTAGACAGGATATCCTTTACCAGGGCTAATGAATGGTATGTTCAGACACCCATTATTTTATTTAATATGTAAATACTTACCATGTGACAGAAAATGATTTTGGTGTCAAGAGATATTGTGAATAGGACAAGCAAACTGACATGAAATTAATATTCTAGGTTTTGGGAGACAGACAAAAAAACAATGAAATAAATAAGACAAGTTTAGAACATAAAGCAGTGTGATACCCAAGTCATCTATGTGAGGTATTTGCAATACTTATGGACAAACAAGTACCATAATATTCATTAATAACTATTATTAATAAAGACTTCCTACAAAAGACAATGCTATTTAAAAATTGAAACAACAGGCAACTTGCAGAAGATGTATATAGAGCAAATAAACATGAAAAGATGTTGATTCACTAGCAATGAGACAAAGAGAAATTAAAATGATAAGTCATTTTTCACCAACCTAATGTATCCATCCTTAACAGGAATCCTAAGAACAGGAAACAGGAAAAGGTAAACAGGAATCCTAAGAACATTGATAGATAGACTGGGAATTGATATAATTTTTGAAAAACAATTTGGCAATATGTATTAAAATGAATATACATATACCCTTTGAGCTAGCAGTCCTACTTACGGGAAAGAAGAGTAAAGAAATAATTGTACCAATACATAAGGATATAAGTATAAAAATGTTTACTGCAGCACTGTTCATAGTTGCCACATGCCCATCTAGGAAAGAACGGTAAGAAACTTTCATACTATAGAATATTATCAAATACTATAAATATGAGCTAGAAGTGTACCTATTAATCTGGAAAGATAATCATAAAATACTAAGTAAAAAAAAAAAAATCAAATTGCAGACTACCAGCACACCTCATTGTATTGTACTTCACTTTACTGTGCTTCACAGATATTGCAATTTTTTACAAATTGAAGATTTGTCACAACCCTGCGTTTAGCAAGTTTATCAGCTCCATTTTCCCAACAGTATGTACTCACTTCATAGCTGTGTCACATTTTAATTAAAATATTACATATTTTAGACATAATGCTATTACACACATAACTTTTATATGCACTGGGAAACCAAAAAATTTGTGACTCACTTTATTGTGATATTTGCTTTATTGCAGTTGTCAGGACCAAACCCACGATATCTCCAAGGTATGCCTGTAATGTGTAATTCAAGATCCCAGTTTTGTGTGAAAATGATCAAAAATCCTGTTTGTATTTAAGTCTGTATATGGTAATGTGATCATGGAGCAAGGAATGGATGAAAATACCCAAAGAGGTAAAACTGGTTACTTTATACTTTAGTGGGTGGTGTTGGAAAGCAGTGGAGGAGGGATGAAACAGGTCATTAAATATGTTTGTATTGTTTCACTTACTAAAATGAGCATACATTTATTTTAGAAATTTTTTATCTAAAAAAATTTAAGTTAGCATTCTAAAACAAAATATGTAAAGTTTATATTTACACACACTTCTTTTAAATGCTTCAGAAGAATAGAAGTTGATATTAAGAGTGTATTCTATTTTAATTTTGGTAAAACACTATTTACTGTATTCATAATGAAATAAAGCTACACACAAACTAGAAGGCTCAATTGTGTCTAACTGAAAATTTATTCACTATGTCACAGAAATATTAGTGTAGTCAGATGTCTTTTTGAAAAAGCACTTGTTCAAAGAACCATTTAATCAAAAGTCAACAGGAGGGAAGCAGATGTGGCTCAAGTAACTGAACTCCCACCTACCACAGGGGAGGTCCCTGTTTCAGTTTCCGGTGCCTCCTAAAAAAGACAGTGAGCTGGCACGGTGGGCAGGTGCGGCAAGCTGACACAACAAGAGACACAAGAAGAAAAACATAATGAGACAAAACAAAACAGGGAACGGAGGTGGCTCAAGCAATTAGGCACCTCCCTCCCACATCGGAGGTCCCGGGTTCGGTTCCCAGTGCCTCCTCAAGAAACAAGGAAGATGAAAAGACACAGCAAGTGCAAACAACAGGGGGGTGGGGAGAAATAAATAGATAAATAAATCTTTAAGTCAACAATCTACAAAGACTATCTAGGTATGTGTGTATGTGTATACATATCTATATACATCAGTTTAGAAATCCATTTGTAAGTTAGAATCCTATGCAGCCATTCAAAATCAAATTACAGAAGAATGCTGGAGTCAATGTTCATGATATTAATAATCATATGTCAAAAAAGAAGGTTACAAGTCTTTTTTCTATATATAGAAAAAAGGTATAATTTAGATAATCCTCTACTTAAGAAACTCACAAATTTATCAACTCTGTTCCCCATAAACAGGTGACATTAGCAGTCAATTACAGTAATATTACTTTAAATTTGAAAAACAAATAGAATTTAGTAATTTTTCAAAGTCAATGTGCTATCAAGTATAAGTTTCTGAAAATATCCATGAAAAAGATGTGAGGAAATAATAAACTAATAATAATCTGTGAATAGTAGAATTATTGGTGATTATAATAAACTAATAATAATCTGTGAATAGAATTATTGGCAAAAACCTGCTTCTCAGGTTTTCTTCACTGAACATATACCTTTCAAACTTGAAAATTAAGACTATTTTTTAAACCCACTTATAATCCTATATGCATATTAATATTCATTTCAGTTAAAACATTAATTCCTATTTTAAATAACTGAAGTAGAGATGAATTAATTTAAATCACTTGAACCATATCAGCATTTACTCAGTGTATCTAATACAAGCCAGACTACAATAACCAAAATTATATTCATCATGGCGACTCCAGGAATTCATAGAAAGAGAAAATAAGCAATAACTAGGCAAAATAAAAACTGAATTTAATAGCCAAAAATTTTAAATTGTTTTGTTAACCTCTCTTACGTATTCATTTTATCTCCCCAACCTGAGAACAGGGATCATTTCTTCTAATTCCTTTAAATAAATAATTTTAATTATTTATTAGAGTGTATAAGGTAGCCACTTGATAAATTAATGTGCAATTACTTCTGCTAAAAATAAAGCAACCACACTGTTCCCCCTTTACTGTCTACTTGGAAATTAAGGTAAAAAACATTCTGTACTCTGAAAATGGCCTACAAATAAGATGGGGGAATCAGATGTAAAAGCTAATATACTAATTTCTTAAACTTTTACCAAGTTCTTCTTTCTTATAAATATAAGAAAGAGAAGGGGAGTTTTAATCATATACTGACTATAGAAAACTTTCTGTTCATAATATGCACATCTGTAGCCAATCATAGATTATTGATCTTAAGCTCCACATGCAGAGATTAAACATTTTTCTACCGTAAAATACTTTTAACAGGTATATCTAGACCCATTTCTCCTTTATATAATATTCAGAATTTTGTACATAAAATTAAATTGGGGTTGCCAGGATTGTGGGAAGATGGTGGAGTAGAAAGCTCCAGGAATCAGACCCTCCACCAAAACAACTATTGAACTGGCAAGAACTATTTGAATCAACCACTTTGAAACTCCAGGGAAACACTGTGTAACATCCAGAGAGGAGTGAGAGCAAAAGGTAATTTGCCATTAAGACCAGTGAATTTCAACTTCCCTGCAGGGCTACCATCCCCTTCTCCCCAGTCTCATGGCCAGTAACAGTGATGACTAGGGCTCCGACTCCTGGGTGTTTGTTGGTGCCAGATTGGAACAGAAAGAACTTGTCCTCCAAACTTGGATGTGGTCTCATCTCAGATCTCTACCTTTGATCAGCTACTTCACATCACTGGCTCTGACAACAGCCATTGTTCTAAACCCCCTAGAGCAAAGGCAGCAGAGGATTCTTAAAGACAATAACCTTCCTTAAAACAACAGAAAACAGTTAAAGGGCTGCATTAACTAGGCAAATGCTCAATTAAGAAAAACCAACTTCAAAAGCCAAAGTAAAAAAAGTTCCTGGCACCTTGCTGGCTGCTCCCCCACATCCTCCACATCATAAGGTGAGGCCAGCTTGGGCTCCCATTGTGGGTCTTTGGGTCCAAAGGGAGCACAGTGGCCCCAGTGAGCATAATGGGATGCATGTATATCCGTGCCAATCTATCTGGTAGAAGTCTGAGAGACTGAGCCAGGGAACAGGTCTCTGGCTTGCCCTCCCAGAGTTTGTCTTGAGGGCAGAGAAGCCACCTTCCCAGTGTGAAAAACAATTAAGTTAACATGACCTGGGGCAAATAACTATCTGTATTAAGTCACTCAAAAGAACCAGGGCAGGGGAGTTCTGTTCCAAAAGGAATGGAGGAGGGCATTCACTCAGACTCCTGTGAACTGTAAATGGGGAATTACAGGAGCCCTCTAGCAAACATATGCCCAAGAGAAGAAGAAGGCTCTCCAACTCCAGCTCCTTGCAGGCTCAGATAAGACAGAAAGGACCTTGCACTTTCCATTTGTCTTGGGCTGATCTGACTGACAGGTGGGCTAAACTGAAGGAGACCACCAGCCAAAGCAAAGTCAATTTACAAAGAGAGTGAAAGGTGCTTTTTTGCCTTGGTTTGTTTATTTTGATTAACTCCTGGCATTCAAGAAAATCTCTGTCATATGACTAGCTGGATACAAACATAAGGGACAGCCCAGAGTTAACCCTTAAAATATTAAAGTGTATAGTGTGCAACAAAAGATTATAAGACAGACAAAGAAACAGGAAATGATGGACCATTCAAAAGAACAAGATAAAAATCCAGAATCCATCATCAAAGAGAACTAGACTTTGAATTACTGGACAGAGACTTTAGTGATCCTCAGTATGCTCAAGGAGATGAAATAAAAACAAAGAGAAAGAAGTAAAGGATATGAGGAAAACAATGAATGAACAATATGGCAATCTCTCCAGAAAAATACTGGAATTGAAGAACATAATCACTGAAATGAAAAATTCCCTAGACAGGGTCAACAGTAGATTGGATGTAGCAGAAGAAAGAATCAGTGAACTAGAAGACAAGAAAACCAAAGATTCTGGCTAAGGAACCAAAAGATAAAAGAATAAAAGCAAATGAACAAAATCTTGGAGCCTTGTGGAACACCATCAAGCATATCAGTATATATGCATATTGGAGTCTTAAAAGGAGAAGATAGAGAGAAATGGGGCAGAAGGAATATTCAAAGAAACAATAGTAGAAAACTTACAAAATTGCACAAATCACAAATGGATAAATTCAAAGAGCCCAACAAACCACAAATGGATAAATACAAAGAGAACCACACCCAGGCACACAGTAATCAAACTGTCCAATGCCAAGGACAAGGAAAGAGTTCTGAAAGCTGCAAGAGAAAGGCAAAAAGTTATACAAAAAGGAATCCCCAAAAGATTAAGTACCAATTTCTCATGAGAACCCATGGTAGTAAGGAGGCAGTGGTATGAAATATTGCAGAAAGAAAACAAATGTCAACCAAGGCAAGACTTTCTTTCAAAAATGCAGGAGAGATTAAGATATTCCCAGATAAACAAAAGCTGAGGGAATCTGTCACTACACCTGCCCTATAAGCAAAGTTAAAGCAAGTTATTCAGACTGAAAAGAAAGGACACTAGACAATGGATCAAAGCAGCATAAAGAAATAAAAACCTCCACATGGGTAATTATAAATGCCAATTACAATTATATTGTAATGTTTGTTTTACAACTATACTTCTTTTCATATAGATATTAAAATACAAATGTACAAAAAGTATGATAAATTGATGGTTTTGGCCATACAATGTACAAATATCTAATTAGTAGCAGGTACCAAAAAAGTTAGGATGGTGAAGGTGTATAGGAACAGTGTTTGGGTATTGTTATTGAAGGTAAGTTTCTATCAAAGCAAATATGATTGTTAAAGATTTAGGATGTTAAATTTTAACCCCACGATAACCACAAAGAAAATACATGAAAATTACATTTACAAAGAAATGAGAAGGGGCTCAAAATGGTACAATACAAAAAGCCAAATAAATATGGAAGTAGGCATTACTGGAAAAATCGTGGGTCAAAAAAAAGTATAAGACTTACAAATACAAAATAGCAAAATGGCAAAATAAATTCCTGCATTATCAGTAATAACTTTAATGTAAATGGATTAAACTCTTCAGTCAAAAGACAGATTGGCAGAATGGATTAAAAAGCACAATCCTACTCTTTACTATTTACAAGAGACTCACCTAAAATTAAAAGACAAAAGGGGAGAGGATGTAGCTAAAGTAGTTGAGTGCCTGCTTCACATGTACAAGGTCCCAGGTTCTATCCCCAGTACCTCCTAAAAGCAAAAACAAACAAATGAAAACACCAACTTGGGGAAGCCAGTATAGCTCAGCGGTTGAGCGCCAGCTTCCCACATACGAGGTCCCAGGTTCAATCCCTGGCCCTGATACCTCAAAAAAAAAAAAAAAAAGACATAAGTAAGTTGACAGTGAAAGGATGGAAAAAATATACCATGCAAATT
>JAQZBX010111256.1:0-10300 GCA_029593785.1 Cabassous unicinctus
AATAGACTTGTCATCAAAGTGAAGGGGTAAGTTTACCAAGGCCAAATCAAGGCATCAGCAAGGATGCTTTCTTACCAACATCACTTGCCCTGTGTTGAAGCAAGATGTCTGCCTATTTCTGTGAGGTTTCTCCTTCCCCTGCTGGCTTCCTCTGGGTCCCTCTCTCTCCTGGCATAAGGCTTGTTTCTTTCCAGGCTTTCTATATTAGTCTCGGTTGTTTTGCTTTCTTTTGATTCTCAGCTGTGACTTATCAGGCAAAATGACTCCCTCTCCTCAGGGCTTCAGTTGTTTGAGCCTTTTACTTTCTGTGACATGGCCGGATCAAAAATGACAGAACTCTCTCTTCCATCTTTGTGTCTTCTTGAGTGAGTTTCCATTTATATCAGACCCAGCAAGGGGCAAGGACTCAGTCTGAGTCACGCCCACTGACATAGTCAAATCAAAAGCCCTACTCTTAACAGGTAATTTAATCCAAGACACCTGAGCAGAATTTAGTGCAATCAAAGGGTATCACACCCAGAAGACTAGATTAGTTTACAAACATAATGTTTCTCTTTTTGGGATTCATAAAATCATCTTAAACTGCCACAGTGAGCATGGAAGAATCAGGCAACACAATCACATGAATTTGTAAAATATTCATATAGTGTTTAGTTATGTACTCTTTTTAAAATGTCAGTCTATTTTTATCAATCAACTTCTTAATTTCTCCACAAAATCTAACACAGGACTAAGAATTTTTTTTTTTTAACTGCTAAAGGGTTTTGTTAGTCGACTGAAAGCAAATTAATCAGATATTTTTCTGAGCATTTGATACCTGCTACCTTAAGATAAGTGTAACAGTTGGGCAGTTTGATGTAATTATGAATTCCAAAAATATAACTGGATCATGCTTGTAAACTGATCTGTTAATCTGGGCATGATTAAGTTATGATTAGGGCGTTGACCAGGCGTCAGTAGGTCAGTAGGGTGTTGAGCCCCACCCCTTGGTGGGTGGGGAATCAAATATAAAAGGCATGGCAAGAACAGAGTTGAAGCAGTCTTTTGAGAAGCAGTTTTGATGTTGGAAAGAAGGCCCCAGGAGAAGTGAAACAAGCCGTTCACCTGATCGTCTACAGCTGACCTTGTGGAGGAAACAGGAGCTAAGCCCGGAGAGAAACACAGCCCTGGGAAGAGAGGAACCCCAGAAGCCTGAACCCTGGCAAACGCTGGCAACTGTCTTGCTCTAACACGTGGCAATGGACTGCAGTGAGAGAAGAAACTTAATGCTTTATGGCCGGGTAACTGTGGACTTCTACCCCAAATATATACCCTTTATAAAGACCAACCCATTTTTGGTATTTCCCATTAGCACCCCTTTGGCTGACTAATACAATAAGTAATTTTGGTCTTTTTCTCAGTAAAATAATTTTTGGTTTAATGCTGTGATGGTTAGGCTAATGTGTCACCTTGACCAGGTAATGGTGCCCAGTTATTTGGTCAAGCAAGCGCTGGACTAATTGTAATACAAGGGCATTCCATTGACTTTAATCATCAGTAAGTTGATTCCATAGGGGGATGGTTACATCTACAATCAACTGAAGAGATTGCCATCAGCAATGAGTGATGTCTCACCCAATAGTTGAAGGCCTTAAAAGGGGAAATGATTTCAGCATTCAGAAAGAGAATTCCCATCTCTACTTCAGAGAGACAGCATCTACTGGGGAACTCATCAAGGACCTTCATTGGAGCCCCTGGTTTGCAGCCTGCCCTACCGAATTTGGACTTGTGCATCCCCCTGGTCATGTGAGACAATTTTATAAAATCTCCTACTGTTTACAGATACTTCCTGTTGGTTCTGTTTTCCTAGAGAACCCTGACTAATACAAATGGTTTTAAATTATTTTCTCAGTTAAATATAACTATTTAGTCTCCTTTCTTCCCTTCCTCCCTCCTCCTCCCACCACCCATGCATGGGTCTTCCTTTAAAAATATTTTCTAACTCTTGTTCTTGAAAAATATCAAAACAACAATAACAAAATGACACAGATTAAAATAAAGAAAGTAGCAGCTCCACCTTCAGTGATCTAAGAAACAGCTTCAAATTCTTTGAGATGATACACTTTTCTCCAAGGTTTCTGTCACTCCAATTCCATTCATTTGGTTAGATATGTTTCCTGAAATGTATTCCCAATTCTTCATCCCCACCCATCTTAGCTTCTTCATCTTCAGGGAGATGAAATTGTTAACAAGGCAAGTAAAAATGATAAAAGTTGTTTTAGTGATCGTCAATAAGAATTCCATCTAATCACTTTAAAGTTGAAGTCTTCCAATTATTGTTATATTAGGGCTGTATTTGGTCAGCTTGTTTATATCAATTTTGTAACATTATCAGGGATACACCATTCCACTATGTATTATTTGGCCACAGAAAACAAGGCTACACTTTCACAGTGATATCTATCCTATTCTATACCTGCTTATAAACTTTCCAATGTGGGTTTACCATCAAGACTGTGAGTAAACCACTAGTGCAAGGTATTAATAATGGGGGGTGTATATGGGAACTCTATATTTTCTGCATGATTTTTCAGTAAACCTAGAACTTCTCTGATTAAAAAAATTGTAATTGAACACTCTAAATACATAACATTCTCAAAATCTCACACTATTCTGCTTCCCCATTTCAAGTTCTTATTTTCTATTTATCTTGTTTATTTTGGTTTGCTTTATTCAGGGCATATTGTTCCATTAGTAACTATCAATCATAAATCTTTTATCTATAAATGTTAGGGAACTCAATGAGAAATATCTATTATTTTTTCTTTATTAAAACAATATAAAGTCAAAATAATTTAAACTCACATTTTAGTTATCATCAGAGGCTAAAAATATTGCTTCTGAATCCTTTATCCTTTTCTTTTGTATGAATCACTGAATACTTTCTAACCTGGCCATTTGTTTTCCATTCTTGTTGCTCCTCCATCACAGCTTCTCTTTCCATAATTATTTGGAAGGTTTTTACATCATTGCAGCTGACTTCTGAAGAAATGTGCTTATAATATGACTCCAATCTGGGGCAAGACCCCATTGTTTCTGGGCCATAGTTCTTATGCATACTTGGCAATTATAACCCTATGATTCCAGAAATTGGGCAAAACCATTTGGCTTTGTCATTCAATTTCCTGTAGATTTTGAAGTTTGGGGTTGCCTTCCTGTTGACCTCTATATCACTATTTGCAGTTGCTAAACAGATTATTTCAGATGGCCACTAAATTTTCTTTTAATTCTTCTCCCCAAATTTAGTACAACCTGAAGATAGGTCTTGTGTTATTTAAAATCATGTTATATTTATATATATTTTTAAGTTCCAGTGAAATATGGACTAGTAGGCTTTGGGTAAATAATTTATATTACTGGACCTTGATTACTTCATGTATAAAATGAGGATTTGAAAACAAACATTTTCTACCAATAAAATGCAAAGGAGCCTTAAGCTAGATTTATTACAATTTTTGCAAAATTCCGTTATGTTTTTAATAATTGTTTCCATAATAGTTTTATTGAGATAGAATATATGTATCATAAAATTCACCCCTTTAAAATATACAGTTTAGTCGTCTTTTTATAAATTTATAGAGTTATCAACCACCACCACTATCTATTCTTAGACCATTGTATTACTTCAAAAAGAAACTCCAGGGGAGCAGATGTAGCTCAGTAGTTGAGCACCTGCTTCCCATGTAGGAGGTCCTGGGTTCAAACCCCGGAACCTCCTAAAAAAAAAAAAAAATAGAAAAAGAAACCCATACCCATTTGCAATCATGGCCCCTTCTCCCTTCCTCCCAGCCCCTGGAAGCCACTAATCTACATTCTGTTTCTATTGATTTGTCTATTCTGGATATTTCATATAAATGGAATCATGCAAAATGTGGTATTTTGTGACTGACTTCTTTCACTTATGATGCTCTCAAAGTTCATCCATATCATTCTTTTTTTATGGCTGATTAATATTGTATTATATGAACATGCCACATTTGGTTTATCCAGTAATCAGTTGATTGGAAATTTCAGTTGTTTTCACTTTTTGGCTATTATGAATAATGCTTCTTTGAACATTTGTAAACAAGATTTCATATGGAATATGTTTTCATTTCTCTTGGGTATATACCTAGGAGTAGAATTGCTGGGTCATATGCTAACTCTATGTTTAACATTTTGAGGGCTTGCCAGACTATTTTCTGAAATGATTGTACAATTTTACAACTGCACCAGCAATGAATGAAGGTTGTGGTTTCTCCACGTCTTCATTGACACTTGTTACTGTCTATCTTTTTTATTTTAGCCATCTTAGAACTGATATCTCATTGTGGTTTTAATTTGCATTTATCTAATGAAGAATAAGTTTGAACATATTTTCATGTATGTGGACTTATTGGACTATATATTTATTGGAGAAATGCCTACTCAAATCCTTTGGCCTTTTTAAAATCAGTGTGGCAATTCCAAAAATAGATATTGGATTATGTTTGTAAACTGGTCTGTTCCTCTGGGCGTGATTAAGTCATGATTAGGGCTTTGATTTGGTCATGTCAGTAGGATGTTGAGTTCCCGCCCACCAAGGGGCGGGGGCTCAGAGATAAATCTACATGGCAGAGCAGAGGAGTTAGTTGGAGTTTTGATGTTGGAGTTCTGATGCAGAGTTTTAATGCTGGAGCCTGGGGAAGTAAGCACACAGAGGAGCTTGGTCATGAGGAAGGAGAGAAGGCCCTGGGAAAAGAGATGAGCCATTTGCCTGACAATTCATAGCTGGACTTGTGGAGAGAGACAAAGCCTAGAGAGCCTCATAGTCTACAGCTGACCTTGTGGAGGAAACAAAGGAGCTGAGCCTGGAGAGAAACTGAGCCCCAGGAAGAGAGGAACCCAAGAAGCCTGAACTTTTGGCAGACATTGGCAGCCATCTTGCCCAAACACATGGCAATGGACTTTGGTGAGGGAAGAAACTTATGCTTTATGGCCTAGTAACTGTAAGCTTCTACCCCAAATAAATACCCTTTATAAAAATCAACTGATTTCTGGTATTTTACATCAGCACCCCTTTTGGCTGACTAATGAAATCACGTTGCCTATTTATTGTCAAGTTTTAAGTGTTCTTTATATATTGTGAATACAAGTTGCTTATCACCTATTTGATATGCATGTCTTTTCACTTTCTTGGTGGTGACTGTTAAAGCAAAAAGGTTTTCATTTTGATAAAGTCCAAGTTATGTATTTTTTCTTTTGTCCCTTGTACTTTTGGCATTCTTTCTAAAAAATTATTTTCTAATCCAAAGTCATAAAGATTTACATCTTTTTTTTCTTCTAAGATTTTTATAGGTTTGACATTTATGTTTAGATCTACAATCATTCTTTTGCATGTGGATATACAGTGAACCCATCAAAATTTAAATAAAAGACTACTCTTGCCCCAGTGTATTGTCTTGGCACCCTTGTCAAAACACAATTGATTTTAAATGTATGGATTTACTTATGGACTTTCAATTCTAGTCCACTCATCTATATGTCTATCCTATGCCAGTACCACACTCTTTTGATTACTATAGCTTTGTAATAAGTTAAAATTGGCAAGTGCAAATCCTCCAAATGTGTTCTTTTTCAAAAGTGTTTTGGCTACTCTAGGTCCATTAATTGTTGTTTTAAAATGTGGTAAACATGCTGCTAGGACCATTAGTTCTAGTTTATGTTTTTAAAATTTGCATTTTCTGCAGTTACTACTACTCTACCTTTCAAGAGTTCTAGAAATTTACAAACTTTCTGCATTATGTGTACACAATAACTATTGTCTTAACATTTCAAGAAGCACAGTATTGGCTGTATGGAATTGAAGAGTACCATGCTTGATTCACTGTATCAAGATTTGTCTGAGCGCCACCAAGCACATGTTGTTATTTTAGATCACCTACAATCATGATTTAGGATTTTCTGGCTTAGTAGAAATAAAGGGTAAGAAGAGAAACCAACCTGTTAGACTCTACTTGTGATGTTATAGCTTCATACTGATAGTCTAGCTTCAGACATCTTGGTAAAACACTATAAAAAATAATACATTTCTCCTTGGAAAGATGGAGAATTTATTGTTATTATGAATTTTAATTAGTTTAATTTTGTTTAAAATTAAATGAATTATTTAAAAATTTACCTAAAATTGATGTATGTTTTTATTAGACTCCCATTAATTGGATAATCTGCAGGTGCTGAAAGTTGGGAAACATTGTCCTGGAGATTGAAGGGAATAATTTAAAAATAATAAAAATTCTCTTTATTTTCTAGGAGAAATTTTGTGGCCCAGATACCATGTGATATTTTACAGTGATGTGATGTGAAAACTCTTTTCTGTAATTCTTTAAGATAAAATGACCAAGGCAAAGATAAATATTCCATAATAACTCCTATGTTATTTTGCCTTTGTTTCTGTTGTTCTGATTGCTGTTAGAGGACTTTTACTATCTTTAATAACTCAAAATTGATTTTCCTAAATGAAATGCATCACAGAAAGAATGTCTGGTGAATAATTTTAATAACACTTTATGGAGTTATCTTGGGACAAGCAGTTCTCTAACACTTATTTGCCCTTGAGATTAAGAAGAAATCATATCTCTAGTGATCATAATAAGGAACTAATTTAACTGAGTTCAAGTTAGCTGTGAACAAATGGATTAACAAGCACCTCATTAAAATTTTAATTTACATTTCATTTATCACATTTAATAGAATCAGCTCTGTTGTTCAAGGGTGGGGGAAAGCATTAATTTTCAAGGATAAATTTGGGTACCATTAATTTTAAATGTTTTCATTGCTGGTTTTTATAGTTACCATAATTATGTACCCTATGTAGCATGGAAATATAAGATGTACAACATAAAATTTTGCTCCTAAAGACCATTTAATTATCCAACAAATTAAAAATATTTATGTTTGTATAGCTTGTGAATTGTCTAGACATTATAAGAATGCTTAATTAATGCAATTTAAGAAATTTGGTCTTTTCAGGTTATAACTTAGATAGTTAAATGTTTTTGTTTCTGGAGGGGAAGTCTGGATTTCCACTGATAATATTTTAACTTATGTCTTTTATTGCTCAAATAGCTTTTTTTCTTTGTCCCTTAAGTATTTCTGTTTTTTGCATATGACAATATTCTCATTATATTTTTTTGATTTCTGTATTATTGGTAAAGTGCATTGGCAGAATAAGAAAATTACAATGTTGTTAGGAAAATTATTCTATATATAATAATATTTACTATACTACTAATGGACAGGGACTGATGAAAACATGTTGCAGTACACAAGTGTTAACTTTAACAAGGGAAAAGAAACACTTGGTGTCATTGTGCATATTAAAACTGTTTTACTTAAAATCTTGCCTCTAATGCAAAGCACTCAAATACTTGAATAGAATAGAAGGAATATTTTTACCTTTTACTCTTGGAGGACTTCATATACTTGAAGTCACAACTTTAATTACCTCACAGATTTCTGAATAAATATATATATGTGTGTGTGTGTGTATATATATATATATATATATTCTGTTTTCAGAATTGGTATCCTGTCAGTTTTTCAGATTATATCATCAAAATAGTAATAAGTAATATTTCCTTAAAATGAGACAAATGATCTAATTTTAATGACAGCTACTGTTAATGTTAGGCACCCAGATATAATTTACAATACTTAGTAATTACAGCAATCTTTTTTCTCTTGAACTAATTATTTCCAGAAAAAGAAGTAAAAGTTTGAAGAATGGGCATAAAAGGCAGCCATATTGGATCTTTTTTGTAAAGCAAATAGCTTTCAAATCACTCCATTAGCTGTCATCGGCGTACAAAAAGAATTAATCAAGAATGACATCAATTTTAAATGACAAAATTTAAACTTTACAAGAAAAACAATCCCATCATAGAGAGAAAGAAATTAAGGGTACTGTCCCTGATTCCATAAGAGGATTTCACCTTTTCCCAGTGTATTTATGATATAGAGGATTATGTATAAGATATCGGTTTTAAATTTTTCTTCTACACCTATTGCAAAAAACTTATCTTTCTCATATACTAGTTAAAGTGAATCAATACATTCCTAAATATTTCATATTTTCCTGAGTTATTCTTTTTTAACAGTATCTTGTTAGCTTATTTTCTTGATGTTGGCTATTTTTCGGAATAATATTTGATACTGTCACAATCACAACACACAATCAAAGCAAATATTACTTGAAAACTAAAAGTAAGATAAAAGTTAGGAAGGACGTATGAAAAAAGGCCTTTTCAAGATGACTTTTGGTAATTTAAATTTAGTATCATTTATTGTGCCATTGTTTTTGAGTATCTACTAAAAAATAAGGTGTTACATCTACTTAGAAGCGCTTCAAGCCTGTGTCATCTTTTTAGCTACTATTTGATCATTGTTAACAATGTGATATACACAGGGGTAAACATGACCTCTATTTTATAAGAGTTAACAATGACTAGAGTGATGAGGAAGGCAGGCCTAGAACCTGGGACTCTTAACAACTTCTCCAGCGCCCTTCTCACTATTTCACATCTCCCATCTTACTATGTTCTGCAAAGCACTATGAGCCTCAGACTCTGCAAGAGGTGAGTAGGAGACTCGAATTAAAGCTACTTTCCTTCTCCAATTTGTTTGCTTGAGATACATCAGTGAACAAAACAAACTCCCTGCCTGTGAAGTGCATATTGCAATGCTATCAGGAAAATTATCCTATATATGATAATATTTACTATACTATAATATAGCAGAGGAAACCTGGCAATCAATAATAAATATAAAAATAAATGAATGAATGGAAGAATGAGTTAATAAGTAAGTAAATGCATACATAAAAATAGTTTTTAGAAAGTAGTAAGTTCTATAGAAACAAAGGAAAATAGGTCTTGGGTATTTGGTTGCTATAGGGTTAAGATTCAAGAACATATTGCCTTTGTAAAGTTTACTTTTTTTGTCTACAAAGATGTGTTAATCTCTATATGCTTCACTATGATACATATGCACACACATATATACTTACATAAACCAATATATACATAAAGATAATTATGACATTTAAAGATAAATTATATATATATATGTTTGCATGTATGTCATTATATATTACTTACAAGTAGTTCTAATAATTTTCAACAACAGGCCCCTGATTATTTCCCCAAAGTTATTGTATTTGCTAGCCATATACTTTATGCTTAGTATTGTACTATATGATGTAAGAGCTTCAAAAGCTCTTTGAAGCTTCACTGAATGAATGACGATTAAAGTCCATTTGGTTAAGGTTTCTCAACCTGCTGCTCTTTGACAGCAAATTATTTTGGGAGTGCCTTAAGTATTATATCAATATTTAGGATCTTCCTACTTGATAATGCTGTTCATTTAAATATGTTCCTTATGTCATCTGTATTCTTTTCTGTATTTTTCTACCTGTTTTCCTCTCCCTACTTCAGCCTGGATGTTTTCTATTGATCTATCTCCAAGTTTACTAATCTTTTATGCTGTGTCTAGTCTACTGTTAAACGTGTTGAGTTCTTAATTTTAATTTTTAATTTAAGTGTTCTCAGATGTGCTGATGAAAGAGGGCCAAGAGAGTGGGAGAAATTGAACATACACTAAAATACTTCTTAGCTTTTTATTGGGTCTCTATCTTTAATTAACCAACGAAATCTTTTCACTTTCAGAAAAATGTATATCACACACACTTAAGCAAAGTTTGCATGCCATTTGGGAGAATTACTGGCATTCTTAAAATCTAATTGTTTCTAGGTTAAAATTCTCTGCACTGATGAGAGAAAAAATGTATGATGGAACAAGGTTCTTGACGTAGAAAGAGGTACTGGGATCAAGAACCAGGATGAGGCACTCTGCCTTGGAATAGAAGGAGGGATCACCACAATTCTTTCTTTTGTAGCATTAAGTGCTTTTGGAAACAATGAAGAGATGGTGCTTACTATATACACACAGGTTTTATGAGTAATTTGCCAAGATTATAAATGACCTTAGGGGTGGAAAGATGAGAGGATGATTTGAGCTTTCTTCCAATTAAAAAGAACATAAAGGTGCTCACTTCGGCAGCACATATACTAAAATTGGAACGATACAGAGAAGATTAGCATGGCCCCTGTGCAAGGATGACACGCAAATTCGTGAAGCATTCCATATTTTTTGTCTGACTTACTGCTTCAGCAAACCAGAAGACAAGTAATTGTGTGTGGATTAATAAAAAAAACCATGAACTAAAAAAAAAAAAAAAAAAAAA
>JAQZBX010111257.1:0-10298 GCA_029593785.1 Cabassous unicinctus
GAATTATTGAATATTGACATTCTTCATCTACTCTAAATGTTTTTTAGTCTCCTTGCTCTTTTCAGAATATTTAGTTTCATAATTTTAAAATTATAATAAGTTAAGTCCCCTGGAGAAGAAGGAGCCTTGTTTCTTAAGCTAATGTTGTACCAACCAAGCAACCTAATGGAAGATTGGAGAGGAAAGGACCCAACTACTCAGTTCATCAAAAAGTCCTTAGAACAAGCAACTGACAATTGAAAAGGTTATTTTGTAACATTGTGTCCACATTTTTACTTACTTTATGGTTTGCCTCAGTTGGCAGGCAAGCTTCATTTTATGTGCCATTTGGGGCTGTTTTACAAATTTCTTCTAATTTAGTGAGGTGAATGACCTCAGATTTCTTTATTGGTTTGGATATTTGAGGTAAATGTTCATTCTTGATTTATAATAGAGCTTACTTTTTTTTGTATGAAATTAAACAGATTTTTAAGTTAATTTGTGTCCCCATAACTTTTAAGGAAACATTTACAGCCATTTCTTGCTGAGTAGCCTAAAACTGCCAAGAGACTGAAGCAATATTGCCTTCATTCCTTAATATTAACAACCTACAAAAGTTGGTGTAAACTTGTTTGTATATGCTTTTTACCTTCAGATCTAAATGTAATCTGAACCCAAATTTATAGAAAGACTTTTTAGGTGAAAAGACTTCATTTGCTTGAAAGAATTGTTTACCAAACACAATTCTAATCTCTTCTCTTCTGAACTTTTGTGCACCAGGTGCTGTTGTATAGCAGTGGAGTAATGCTGGTTAGCTGTTGGTGGTGTGATGCAGTGCAGAGTGGTTAGCTGTTTCCTCTTTTTCTTGATGGCTCCTGTGTAAAGATGCCCTGTCATGCAGAAAACAATGGCTGTCCATTTTATTGAAATGCCTGACAACTGCACTTCCAGTCACCCAGGCCTTGCATATAAATAACAGATCATACGTTGAGCATATCTAGCTGATGAAAAATACATTTTTCCCCTCTTCACTCCCAAATGGTAAACCTGATCATTTTCTATGGATGTAAAATATAAAAAAGTTGAGGAAGCAAATGGTTTCTAACTTTGTCAGTACTTACAATATGTTGTATCTTTCTGCTTATGAATAGTCTGTACTATAACCATTGTTTTTGTAGTTTAGATAAAAGATTTTTCTTGGTGTTAGGTTTTCTCAGAAAAAAAGTAAGTTATGCAGCTAAATTTTGTTCTTATTTTCCTTGAAAATACCTAAATTAACCATTTATCCTCTCTCTTATATCTATAGTTTCATTGGGTACAAAACCTGATAAGTTATCAATTGTCTTAGAATTTGGCTGAAATTGTTGGGCTCATATTCATCAAATTATTTACTTTTCTTTTATTTTCCCCTTAGACATTTCCCTCATATGTAATAATTTAAATATCTTTCTCTATAAGCTCTTTTTTCTCTTGTTTTCTGTTAATTCTTCAACTCTTCCAAAGCATTGCATTATCTAGTACACATTTAAAATATTCCAAGTATTTCATAAGTTTTTATGTCCAATATACTGCCAATTACCCTTCCTTGTTTTACTCTATCCCTTTCATAAAATAAATACAAATCATGTAGCAGGGGAGACAGAATGATACAGAGATAGAGATAAATTCAAATGTTCTCAGTGTGATGAAATATTGTAGTGGTTATTTCCTTTGGCAGTGACAGTTTGATATCTTCCACTTGTTCTGATTTTATTTTTCAACATTCATATAACTGTAGTATTTTTAAATAAACATTACAATTTGCCTACCCACACTCTCACCTTTAACTCCTTCTTTTACGTATGCTCATTCTGTCTCCATCTTTGTAGGTAGTGGAAAAGACTCTAAGTAAATGTTGGCTATTGGATTTGAGAGAGAAGTAATATTAAATAGCTTCAATTTATTAGAGAAAAAATCCGTATATTTTATTTAATGGAAAAAAATAAGGATTTGAGTCAAATTAGTAAGCATTTTTAATGAATTCAATTGTTATAATGACAAAATTTGATTTCATATGTCTAACTGCTGTTTGTGTTAAAATTATCATCATAAAAAATTACTCACAGTCCTAAAGTATTTGAGTAATACACATACTCATTGCCATAAATAAACATATTTCTTACTTATCCATACTTGTCTGTCTCTTTAAGAATAAGGGAAATAAAGTGGTCAGGAAAATTGCCTTAAGACAGGGATTTGATAATTCTTTCACTCAGTTATCTGCTATAAATATTTTAGTGTTTAAAAGTATAGTCTGCTTTTTAATAACACTTAACATTATTACTTTAATTTTATTCATTCATGATTTCTTATACACCTTTCATTAATTATTGTGATTTCTTTCATTAATTATTGTGATTTCCTTTATCATTGAATACAGTTTCAGTTTAGTGAGCTATTTCAGACTGTTAATTCCGTGATAAAAAAGTCTTCTTTGAAGGTTTCAGAAAAGAATCAAGCATTCACATAATTACACCATTCTTCTGCTCCAAAATTCAGGTTTAAAGATATTAAGATCATAAAATTGAATTAAAAGCAAAAATCATGATAAGGGATGAAAGCGTTTCTACATTATTCAAAGTCATAGTGTGACAGCATGATAGAAAAGCAGTGAAATTAAACAAAACTTAAAACATAACCTTGACCTGCATAAAGCAGAAACTAACAATAGCTGAAAGCAGCAAATAATGAAGTAGAGAAATACAATGGATTACATACATTTACTGTTTTTCCTACTTTACACAAATGTTTAATTTCTAATAACAGTTATATATGACTACTTATATCTTCATTTATGATTTTGTCTAAGGCCATATTCTAAGATTCAGTACACAATTACTCCTAGAATGTATCCTTTTTATCTGAACGAATACCTCAGACTTTCTATACTCTTCCATCAATGAAATTTTCATGAAAAGAAGGTCCTTTATTTTGTATTATGTCCACCATTTTAGAACTGTGTAAGATTTTGTCATGGTTAGGATCAGGTTAAATACTTTGGGGAAGAATACTACAGAAATGCATCACATAAGGAGACACATGGTATCAATTTGTTTCTCTACTGGTGATGATATTTTTGATCACTTGGTTACAATGGTGTCTGCCAGAATTCTCCATTGTAAAGTTGTTCTTTTCCCTTTGTAGTTAATAAGTACTTTGTTAGGAGTTACTTTGAGACTAGAACCCCAATGAGATCCCTTATATATTATTCTGTATCTTTTAGCTTTTTTTCCTGAACATTTTAAACTTTCATGAAATGCTGTGCAATATGCTTGGCAGATTTTCCCAGATCCAGTATCAAGTTCACTTATTGTTTCTTCTGCTTCACATATTTTTGTAATTTTCTCATTGGATTTTGAATTAAATAGTTGACAATATTTTCATCGTCATTCAGGAATTGCTTTGGATCTTTTTTACCTGCCTGACCATATCTGATTGACATATATCACATCTTAATATGTGTGAGACATTAAATTATAAGTTGAAATTTTAACATGTGTATATTATTTCCAAATTTGAATACTGGTCTCCCAATACAGAATGTTAATTGGGAGTATATATTTATGGTTAGTTTTTCTTCTAAAGCAGGTGTTTACAAAGTTGCTACTTAAATAGAATAGCAGTTTTCCTCTTTAGGCCTGAAATGACGAGGGAAAGGAGTAGTTAAAATGAAATAAAAGAGTGATAGAGAGAGAAAGCAATGTAAGAAGGCTGCCTGACAGGAGAAATGAACTTCATTTACAGAATGCAAACATCCTCACCTAGCTCCAAAAAAGACATCTGAAAATAAACGTCCCTAACTACTCTTAATTCCCTCGCCTGATTTCCCAAAAGTACCCCTCCTTGTCCAAATCCAACCAGAATCCAAATACACTGAGCTCTTTGTTGCAATCCAAGATCTATAGACTCCAGGGAAAACAGTAGGCTGGAGAAGCTAAACAATGTATCTGGAAGGGTAAATGAAAGATATACTTTCACACCATTTATTCTTTTTATATATCTGGGACATGATAAATTGTTCTTTCTGAACACGGTGATTCATATGCTTTATACTTTTGGGAAATGTCAGCCCTATATTTATTTCTTCTTTCATTTTTTATTTTCCATATTCTTTAACTTGCATCTTCTGTGTTTCTGCACGTGTATGTGTGCATGAGAATGTGTGTGCAAATTTCATTTCCTCCTCTTCTGTGCAATGTTTGAGGTAAATTTTAATGTTTATTTTTAAATTTATTAGCTATTTTAATGTAATATTTTTATTTTCATTTAATCTTTAAGCAATAATCTGTTTTAATTTATATAAATTCCAATGATTTCATTTTCAAATGTTTGGTCAATTTTCACCTTCATAATTCCTTCTTAAACTTTTATTTCCACTTACTCAATTAATATTTAAACTCATGATACATAGTCCTTTATATTCCAATTAAAACAACTGCAATATATAGACTTCATGTATATCAAGAAATCTGTGTTTTTTTGTTTGTTTGTTTGTTTTTAGAAATTCTAAATAAAATACTTGGAGAGCATTAACACCTATAATTAACAAGAAATTCCCTATGAACCATTCTATAAAGAGATAAAATCATAAAATAATTTAATAATTCAACAAAAAAAATCAACATAACCATTAGTAACTGTGATAAAATAAATGGGATTCAAGAACATTTTGGGATAATATTTAATAATTTATTAATTTACAAAAATGTTTTAATTTCATTATTCTGGTAAAGTTGACAAAATTATTACCTATGAATAGTAGCTAAATATCTGTTTAAAGCATGATCTGATTCTTTTTTTATTCAACATGTTTGTCACATTTATATTTCACACTAGCACTATTGAAATTATAATAGGGAATGCATTCATACTAATCTATGAAGAATTTTAAGGCAGAGCACAAAAAAATCTTAATCATTTGAAATATAAATTTACAGTATGGCAAGATGTGAAAATTTCAAAAGATGAATATTTCATAATCTTTCATAATCATTCATGAATTTGTTCTAGGCCCAAATCAGTATTTTGCTGAAGTGAATTTCAAAGATGGATATAACCATCATAAGAAAAACTGTGTGAGAAAGAGTTAATATTATCAATTATGTAATTAAAATTTTCTTTTATAAGACATACTTTAGTATAAATTTTCAAATATTTAATATCACAGAGCATAAACAAAAGTTTCCTTCAAATTAGCATCCAGATAATTTTTGTTTCAGTTTAGGTTAAAGAGAAAGCAATAATGAGGATGTTTTAGTTTGACCAAACTTTTAATCTTTCTTCCTATTCTTTTGTTTTCCTTCTTAATTTTTTTTACTTAATTGTCTTTTGACTTAATTACATCTCCTTTTTCTACTTAATTACATCCATAATGAGCAAAAAGATCATAGTTTGCTTTACACAAATGCAATAATTTTTCTCTACAATATGAGAGAGTATGTATTTTGCATATAAATTATCATCATAGAATCAAGTATTCCTAGACAGGATATTTTATGTAACTATCACTGCCTTATAAGTAACTAAATAACTGTAAGTAAGTACAAATTTAACATATAATGACAAGTTATGAATGCTATTTACCAAATGTATCTGTAATGATTAGAATTATGAAGTATTTTGCTTTTACCATTATTAACTGGTTAATTTCTTTTATTTGGTGTCAAAACACTTCCCATTTAATGATTTTTGTAAGTTACTTGTAATTGCTTTGTAAATGGAAGGAAGCACTTTCACAATCAGATTTAATTATTGTTCATTGTCTTCACAATATATGTAAATTTACGTTATTTAAATATGATAGAGGGAAGCCCGTTGGCTCAATCCATAGAGCTCCCATTTACCATATGACCTTGTGAGGGCAGGCTGGCCAGCGCGGCACGGTGGGCTGATGCTGCAGGACCTCATAGCAAGGGGGAGATAAGCAGACATGGAAAAAACACACAGCGAATGGACATAGCAAACTCAAGCAGCAAGGGGGGGGATAAATAAATAAATAAATCTTTATAAATAAATAAATAAATAAATATGATAGAATTTCTATATATGATGTGTATATGATGTTCTCATTCAAGTTAGAAAGTTATTATTCAGATGCCTAATTTACTGCTATTTACTGAAGTCATCCTGATTAAATCAGGTGGCAATCTCTGCCAAACCTTGGTCATCCTTCACACAAATATACACACAAATATCATGACTTATATCATCACGTTGAGTCTAATTATCAAGTCCAAGGATCTTAAAGCATATGGCTTATATTCCAATTTTTTAATGGCCTCAATATTGTTAACTGGGCATTATGTTTTACATTATTAAAGGATATTAAACTATGTCAACTGTTTGTGATTGGACAAAATTAAATACGTAGTTATTAAGGATGGGGGAGGAGACACAGTGAGACAAATATCCTAAAGTGAGTTCTTAATTTTCATGGGGTAATTCCTCATGAGCTAATTCTCTTCTTCATAAGCAGGCTGTTTGCTAAGATGAACAAATATCTTTCTAGATATATTGGAACATTTTAATTTCTTAAAGCAACAATGAAGTGATTTTTTGGTCTGAAGTCTTAACATCCTGTGAAGAAATTTTTACAACAAACAGTTATGCTGAGACAGGAATTCTCAGTTCTCATTGCTATCTTTTGGTTTTTCTCTGTCAGATCTGAAATGTAGATTATTCTTTTCTATAGAAGTGATTAATTCAGATCTGCACCACTGCTTGATATATCATCATTGTATATAAACTTTCCTCTTGTTGAAAATTAAACCTTTGTATATGTCAGGTATTCCTCTATTTTTTGATGAATGGTCAAATGATGGGACAGTAGCTGTACAAAGTATTTAAGATTGTGGAGAGCACACTTTGCATCACTGTAACAGAGACAAATATTAAAAGAATATTTAACACCAGTATTTGGTTTTATTCCATGTCTATCTAATCCAGGGTCAAATATTTCCAAGTCAGATCAAGAGGAGAATTGCCATTTCTAATCGAAAGAACAGAATCAGATAGTGCCTTATAAACAAACATTTCTAATATCTTTATTTAACAACTTACTTCCTAGTTCATTAAGTAATATTAAGAACTCTGATTTCATTTTTTCTTAATGAAATGAAACCAGAATATATATGATAACATGGATGAACCTTGAGGATTTTATTTTGAGTGAAATAAGCCAGACACAAAAGGACAAATATTGTATGGTCTCACTAATATTAAATAAATACAATGAGTAAACTCACAGAGGCAACTTCTAGATCATAGGTTACCAGCAGTTAAAATCTGAGTTGAGAATGGGAGCTGATGTTTAAAGTATATAGAATTTTTAATAAGTTTTATTTATAAAAATGTGGAAATGAATAGAGTTGATGGTAACACATTATAGTGAGTATAAATAACACTCATGATTTATAATAGGGATTGTGGCTAAAAGGTGCAGTTTGTGTGAATTGAAAGGAAGTGTCAATTGAAAAGAAGCGAGAATATAATCTACGGAAGTATAACAGTTATTTCTGTGGTGGATGAAGACTGGTTAATTGTGTAAATATAAGAATGTTCTACAAAGTGCTTTACAAAGTGTTAAGAATATGGTGACACACAGGAAAATTACAACTAATGCAAGATATGGGTAATAGTTTGTAATTTTGAAATACTTTGCAGCAATGGCAAATAAGGTATTATACCAATTCTCAGGGACAACAGCAGGGGGGTAAAAAGAAGAAAAAGAATAACACATAATGTTCTGTACAGATCTGAGCACAACATTTTCGCTTAAAATTGCACATGTTCTGCCTTAAGAGGACAGTATTATATCTGAAGTTTTGGTGTTTTAAATAAGCCCATATCAAATTTCTTGTATTTATGAGGGGGAGGAATTTATTGTTAACTGTATTTTCTACTTCACTTGTGAAATTTTAAATCATATCATGTGTGATTTTCACAATTTTTCATTGTTTGTGCAAAGTCTGAATTTAAGAGGATTTAAAATAGGAAAACGTAACATAACTTGTCCTTTAAGTGGTGTGCAAGATTGACTCATCCATAAAGGCATGTAAACCTCAAACCACCAGTTTGGGATGTGAACTTATTTGTAAATGATTTTCAAAGATCTATTATGATGGGACAAAACTAAACAGTGTAGTTCTTTTTCCCAAATGACTGGAGTCCTTTTAAGAAAAGGAAACTCGAACACAGAGGTATAAGCCATAAGAAGGGACAGAAAGAGACAGATTACTATGTTATGGAGGCAGAAATTGAGCAATCACCAGAATGCTGCAGAGAACATTGCTTGCCAATACCTTAATTTTGTACTCAGCCTCCAAAATTCTGAGATGATGAATTCCTGTTATTTAAGTCACACACTTCTGAGGTATTTTGTTATAGCAACCTTGGCAAACTAAGGCACGTGGATAAATTGTTGACTCTTAAATTGAGATCCAGTAATTCTCCTTCCTGAATTAAGATATCTAAACCTCTCTTTTGATGAGGGTGAAATTGATGGGACAAATTAGACTTATTCTCAGGAATTATTTTGAAGTCAAGAATGAATGCACTGAAAAACAACTCCCTGTCCAGTTTGTGAGTAGGAAACAAGATTTGTTTTTGTCTTGTAAATCCGGTAACAATCATTGAAGGAAATGATTTTCAATGATTTGTTTTTGGAGGATAAATCCCTATGATATGGTCCAATAGTACAGATTTAGTACCACTCATAAGAGTGATCTGTTACCATGTTACAAAATTTATAGTAGAAAGAGCACAACACTCATCTAAACCACTCAAAAAAAGGACTTAATTAGTCGTCCTTCCTTATAAGATTTGTCAGCATTAGGGAGATTCCAAATATTCACCATCACTTACATATTGACTTTCTAAGATTGCTGCTGGAAATGTGGATTAAATGGCTGGTTCCTATGAAAGTTCCACGTATTATATTTTTGTGAGGTAGGAATCCCTTTTCGTGATTGTCATGTGATAAGAGTTTTTGGAATTCTAGCCATCTGCCATTTGATGCATTTTCCATCTAAAAGGTCACTTAGTGATCAAATTAAAATGCTCAGGAAAATAAATGATTTATCTTGATTCTGGTTCTGATAGGTGTTATGTGACACCCAAGGGAAAATATGCCCAAACATATCATTTAGTTTGATTGATTAGCCAAACCTTAAAAGAAGTTTAGGCAGAATTTAGACACACATAAATGAGAAAATAAATATAAAAACACCACCACCATGGGTATATTCCTTATAAGTAAAATAGATAAGTGGTAACAAGTATCTGTAAGTGATTGAGAATCTTATATCAGCAATGTGGAAAAATTGAATTAGAAACCTTAAAAATATAATTCAGCTTAAAGTGCTTAAAGTATGATTATCTTCTGCTTCATTCTTCTGGATTTTATTCTGTGATTCCTTATTGGAAAGTGTCTACTTTACACCATTATCTGCCTAATCTGAACTTTTTGCATGGAAGTTGCCTCGTACTTCTTGAAGAATGTCTGATACTGGATATTTCTAAATAATTCTCAGTTGGTGTTATCCTGCAGGGACAGCATCCATAGTTCCAAGGAAGACTTACAGCTTTCAATCAACTGGAACAATCCCTTGGGGTTTTACTTATGTTGTAATTAACAGTTCTTAAAAAAGTCTTTTCAATGGAATTTGAAGGCTTTCTCTAATGTGTAGAAGTCTGTGTTTCTTATCAGTGCCTTCATGTGGATCTTTGATAAATAGCTATTTTCTTAATTTTAGTATCATTTGACATTTAGAGAGACAAAGAGATGTTTTCAAAAACATCAGGTTATGTCTTCTTTATGACTAACCTTAATTTCCACAATTTATTTTTTTCCTCTTACTTTTTATATATAAGTAAGCAAGAAATAATCATGCAGCATCTTCAACACTTTATGTGGAAATCTTAGCTAGACACCGAATTTCAATAGGCATAATTTCTTCTTTCCAAATTACTGCAGAAAACAGTGCTGCCAAATACTATGCCACTGTATAATACGGTTCACCCTTAATTTTGCTTACAATAAGCTTTTAACCACTTTCCTGCAGCCCCTCAATGGCAGCCTTATCCAACAATATGTAACTCTTGCTATCAATTTTAACAAGGCACTTTACTCTTTCATTCACTCTCCTCAAAACCCACTGTCTGATTTCAAAACCACTCTCACAAAGTTGGTTCCTGTTGATGTTGTAGATGGCATCACCTCACTACCAGATAGAAGAAAACATTAATAAATACAAATTGTTGCTGAAAATATTTTTTAGAAA
>JAQZBX010111258.1:0-10299 GCA_029593785.1 Cabassous unicinctus
TGGCCAAGTGATTTTTGATAAACCTGTCAAAGCCACTGTATTAGTCAGCCAAAGGGGTGCTAATGTGAAATACCAAAAATGGGTTGGTCTTTATAAAGGTATTTATTTGGGGTAGAAGTCCACAGATATCAGGTCATAAACCGTTACATTTCTTCTCTCACCAAAGTCCATTGTCACGTGTTGGAGCAAGACAGCTGCTGACATTTGCCAGGGTTTGGGCTTCTTGGGTTCCTCTCTTTCCGGGGCTGTGTTTCTGTCTCTGGGCTTAGCTCCTTTGGTTCCTTCACAAGGTCAGCTGTAGACTGTCAGGTGAATGGCTCACTTCTCTTCTCCTGGGGCCTTCTCTCCAATATCAAAACTGCTTCTCAAACCTGCTTCAATTCTGTTCTTGCCATGCCTTTTATATTTGATTTCCCACCCACCAAGGGGTGGGGCTTAATGTCCTACTGACATGGCCCAGTGAATGCCCTAATCATAACTTAATCATGCCCAGTTTAACAGATCAGTTTACAAGAATGATCCAATTATATTTTTGGAATTCATAATTACATCAAGCTGCCCAACTGCAACACCCACCCAGCTGGGACAGAAGAGTTTATTCAACAAATGGTGCTGGGAGAATGGGATATCCAAAGCCAAACAAAGAAAGAAGACCCCTATCTCACACCTGATACAAAAATTAACTCAAAATGAATCAAAAACCTAATAAAAGCAAGTACAATAACGTCCAGAAGAAAATGTAGGGAAACATCTTCAAGACCTGGTGGAAGATTGTGGTTTCTTAAACCTTACACTGAAAGCATGAGTTATGAAAGAATACATGGATAAATGGAACCTCCTTAAACTTAAACACTTCTGTGATTCAAAGGACTTCATCAAGGTGAAAAGGCAGCCAATGCAATGGGAGAAAATATTTAGAAATCATATATCTGATAAGGGTTTGATTTCCATTCTATAAAAAGAGATAATACAGGGAAGCAGATGTGGCTCAAGTGATTTGGCTCCTATCTACCATATATGAGGTCCAGGGTTCAATTTCTGGGGCCTTTTGGTGAAAAGCAAGCTGTCCTACATGGCAAGTTTGCCTGAGTGGTGGCCCACACATTGAGCTCATGTAGCAAAATGACACACACGCAAAAAGAGACACAGAAGAGAAACAATGAGATGCAGCAGATCAGGGAGCTGAGGTGGCACAAAAGATTGAGCAACTTCTCTCCACTACAGAAGGTCCAAGATCAGTTCCTGGTGCTGCCTAAAGAGAAGACAAGCAGACACAGAAGAACACACAGAGAACAGACAGCAAGCACAAAGCAATGGGGGGGGGCGAATAAATAAATGAATAAAAATCTTTTAAAAAATATCATACAACTCAACTATAAAAGAGCAAGTTATCCAATTAAAAATGGGCAAAAGATTTCAATAGATATTTCTCCAAGAGGAATACAAATGGCCAAAAAGCACATGGAAAAAAGGTTCCATATCACTAGATATTAGGCAAATGCAAATTAAAACAACAATGTGATAACATCTAACACCAAAGAGAATGGCCATTATTAAAAAAAAAAAAAAGACAAAAAGTGCTGGAGAGAATGTGCAGAAATAGGAACACACCTTCACTGTTTGGTGGGAATGTAACATGTTGCAGTCTCTGTGGAAGACATTTTGGCAGTTCCTCTGGAGACTAAATGTAAAACTGCCATATTATCCAGCAATTCCTCTGCTAGGAATGTATCCAGAAGAACTAAAAACTATGACACAAACAGACATCTGCACACTGATGTTCATAGCAGTGTTATTCACAATTGCCAAAAGATGGAACAACCAAATTGTCCAACAACTAATGAATGGATAAACAAAATGTGGTATATACATATGATGGAATACTATGCTGCAGTAAGAAGAAATGAAATTGGGACACATGTGATAAAATGAATGAATCTTGAAGACATTATACTAAGCAAAATAAGCCAGACACAAAAGGACAAATGTTTCATGGTCTCATTAATATGAAGTAAATAAAAGAATTAACAAATGGAGTTAAAGCCTAGAGTATAGGTTATTAGGAGATAAGATAAGAGTTGAGAAGAACTCTTAATGTATGTAGAAGCTTTAATTAACATGGCTGTAAAAGTGTGGAAACAGATACAGTTGGTGGTAACACATGTTGTTGAGTAGCAACTGGTTTATAAAAGGGATTGTGGCTGAAAAGGTTAGTCTGAGGAAGTAAATGCCAACTTAAAGAAAGCTAAAGAATAATCTAAGGACTGAATGAGAGTGAACCCAGAGATGGAGGAGAATTGTGGTTGAGGGTACAAGAGTGTCCATCCGTGAGCTACAGCAGATGCACATCACTATTGTAGGGTGCTGGGAATGTGGAGAAGCATGGGTAAACTTCAACTGGTGTGACCTATAGACTGTAGTTAGCAGCAATACTATAATATTCTTGCATCAGTGTCAAAGATGTACTGTGATGATAATGAAGGGGTATGAAAAAGAGTGCCAAACATATACTATGGACCATGGTTGGTGGTAATAGTCCGATGATATTATCTCATAATCTGTAACAATATTCCACCACTGTGTGGTGTTTTGATGAAGAGGTGTTGTATGGGAATTATACACAAGTATATGATTGTTTTGCAAGTTCACAACCTGTGTAATAAAAAATATATATTTTAAAAATAGGGTGGGTAGGGGAAAAGGACAGCAAATCAAGAAAGGGATGATAGTAGTAATATTTTGATGATGCTCTTGCAAATTTTGTAACAAATGTTTCACAACAATGTAAAGTATTGGTTGAGGGGTGATATATGATACCCCTCTATGATGTTATGTATATTTTGTAAGTTCAAAATCTTTACTATACACATTGTTTATGCATGGTCATGTATGAATGATATACATCAAAAAATATATTCTAAGAAAGTGGGTAAGGGGTATTTTTTGGAGGAATTGTGAGTTGTTTGGTGGAAAACGTCTAAATTGCTTTGAAGAGACTCTTGATAGGCATTTGGACTCTTAAGAGAATTTTTTATTAGGACTTAGAAGTAAATGATGAAGCTATTATTGGAAAATGGAGGAAACGTGATTCATGTTTTAAAGTTGCAGAGAATTAGCAAGATTAACTCCTAATGTTTAGTGGAAGGCAGTATTTGAAAATGGTAAACCTTGGCATTTAGCTGAAGAGTTTTCCAAAGTAAACTCAGAGAATATAACTTGTTTTCTCATTGCAGGTTATAGCAAAATGCTAGATGAGAAAGATAGGATTAGGACTGAACAGTTGGGCGCAATGAAGCCAGAAACTGATTCTGGAAATTCCAAGCCTCTGGAAATCAAGCCCTTAGATAACAGTGCCCTATTTGAGGAATTGGATAAACATGGAACTTCTAAATCAGGATTGAAAATGCAGTTATCTATTAAAGGCTTGTGGAAAGTCTTACTGTCTGATAGCTTGGACCCCAGCTTCTCACATGCTAAATCAACAGGGTGTTTGAGAGAGCTGTATGAACAAAACCACTGTCAGCTTGGACTAAAAGTGACATGTAGGGGAAAGATGGAAGGGGAAACAGCTTTAAGAGAAACACCATGGAAACTGAGATCTGGAATTAGGACATCACCTTGGTCGAAGAGAGGAGCCCCACCCATGTGTACAGAGAGGGGGAGTTTTCTCTGGCAGTTGAAGAGGGTGGATATTCCCACCTTCTGTTCAGGGAGAGCTTTGCCAGCCCAGGGTACAGAGAGAGTGGAACACATTCCCTGGGTATTAGAGAGGTTGAGGTCAACACCCCCTAAGTCTGAGAGGGGTAGGCTTGTCCTGCATGGATTAGGGAAAGGCAAGTCACCAACTCATTGCTCTGCGAGGGTTTTAACTTTTACTCCAGGTCTTAATTCTTTGTGTTTGTTCTTTGTATTTAGATCATATATGTGAGACCACATAATATTTGTCCTTTTGTGTCTGGCTCATTTCATTCAGCATAATGTTCATCTATGTTATCATATGTGTGCCAATTTCATTTCCTTTTACAGCAGCAGAGTATTCCATCATATGTATATACATCATTTTGTTTATTCATTTATCTTTTTTTTGGACACTTGAGTTGTTTCCAGCTTTTAGCAACTGTGAATAATGCCACTATGAGCATCAGTTAGAAATGTCTGTTTGCATTACTGTTTTTACTTCTTCTAGATATATTCCTAGTAGATGGAGTGCCAGATTATAGGGCAGTTCTATTTTTAGCTTTCTGAAGTACAACCAAACTATATTCAACAAAGGCTACAAAATTCTACATTCCTAACAACAGGGTAGGAATGTTTTTATTTCTCCACATCCTCTCTGGCACTTTTTTTTCTTTATTAATGACCATTCTATTAGGTGTGAGATTATATCACATTGTAGTTTTGATTTGTGTTAACCTAATAGTGATGTTGAACCTTTTTTCATTAGCTTTTTCAACATTTATATTTCTTCTTTGTAGAAATGCCTAAGTCTTTTGCCTATTTTTAAATTGGATTTCTTACTCTTTTATTATTGACTTATAAGATCTCTTTATACAGCGTGGAAAACAAACCATTATCAGATATGAGTTTTCCAAATATTTTCTCCCATTGAATGGTTTGCCTTGTCACCTTCTTGACAATATCCTCTGAATCACAAAAGTGTTTAAGTTTGATGTGGTCTCATTTATCCATTTTTTCTTTTATCACTCATGATTTTTTTTCTTAAATCTTACAATTTAAGAAACCTCATCTACTGCCTGGTCTTAAAGATATTTTCTTACATTTTCCTCTAGGAAGTATATAGTTGTCATATTTATACTTAGGTCTTTGATTCATTTTGAGTTAATTTTTATATAAAGTGTGAAATAGGGGTCCTCTTTCTTTCTTTTGGATATGGATATCCAGTTCCACTAGCACAATTTTTGAATAGACTGTTCTACCCCAGGTGAGTGGGATTGACACCCTTCTCAAAAGTCACTTGCCCATGGATGTTAGGGTCTATTTCTGAACCACCACTTCAATTTCATTTGTCAATATGTCTATTTTTATATTAGTACTTGCTATTTTTACCACTGTGGCTAAATAATGTTTAATATCCAAAGTTAAGAGTCCTCTAACTTTGTTCTTCCTTTTTAGGATGTTTTTCAATATTCAGGACACCTTACCATTCCAAATAAATTTGATAATTGTGTTTTCCATTTATTTAAAAACAAAGACTATTGGAATTTTTATCAGGGTTGCATTGAATCAATATATCATTTTGTGTAGAATTGACATTGTAGCACTATTTGTTCTTCCAATCCAGTAACAAAGAATGTTCTTCCATTATTTTAGGTCTTTGATTTGTTTTAGCAATGCATTGTAGTTTTCTCAATACAATTGCTTTATTTCCCTTGTTAAATTTATTCCTAAATATTTCAGTCTTTTATTCACTATTGTAAATGGAATTTTTTCCTGACTTGCTCCTCAAATTGCTCAATTCTAGTGTATACAAACACTAGTGAATATTAAGTATTCATCTTGTATCCTGCCACTCTGCTCAAACCATTTATTATGTCTAGTAGCTTTGTTGTAGTTTTTTGGAACATTCTATTTATAGTTTAATATCATCTGTGAATAGTGAACGTTGTAACTTCTTCCTTTCAAATTTGTATGCATTTATTTCTTTTCCTTCCCTTATTGCTCCAGGTAGAACCTCCAGTACTATATTGAACAATAGGGGTGATGAGGGGCATCCTTGTCTTGTTCCTATTCTAAATGTGAAAGCTTTCAGTCTTCCACCATTGACTACAAAGTTAGCTGTGGGTTTTTCATATATGTCTTATCATCTTGAGAAAGTTTCTTTCAATTTATATGTTCCAGGGTATTTTTGTCAAGAAAGTATGCTATATTTTGTCAAATGCTTTTTCTGCATCAATTAAGATGGTCATGTGATTTTTCTTCTTTGGTTTATTACTGTGAGCTATTATGTTGATTGATTTTTTTGTGTTGAACCATCCTTGCATACCTGTTATAAAATGCATTTAATCATGATGAATAATTATTTTGCTGTGCTGTTCTATTTGATTAGCATGTATTTTCTTGAGGATCTTTTCATTCATACTCACTAGGAAATATTACTGAAATTGTTTTTTTCATAATATCTTTATCTGGCTTCAAAATAATAGTGATATTTCATATTCACCATTCTTTTTACTCTTTTAGTTATTTTTTCTGATATAACCTTCATTTCTAGACACTGCTAAGACTCTCTTTACTGTATTTTCTTTTCAAGATATAGCACTCCCTTTAGTAGTTTCTGCAAAGTTCGTCTCAGTTACAAATTCTCTTGGATTCTGTTTATTGATGAACATCCTGACTCATTCTAATTTTTGAAAGACAATCTTGTTGGATTTAAGATTCTTGGCTCACAGTTTTACCCTTACAATCATTTGCCTCCATTTCATTCCCTGATACCCTGTTCAATTTTTTTCCTTTCTTTTATTTTTCTGTTCTTTTATATGTTAAATTCTGAAGGCCCTGTATTCAAACTCACTGATCTGTTCTCCTTCCTCTTCAAATCTGCTGTAATATGCTTGCAGTGTTTTTTCACTTTCATTTATTGTGCTTTTCATTCATATAAGTTCTGCTATTTTTCTATGTATGCATTCAAATTTTTCCTTATGCTCAGTCAGTATCTCCTCAATATCCCCAATCTCTTTTTGCCATCTCATTAAAGTACAGTGAATGGTGTCCTTCCTATTGAATTGTTGGCCAGGTTGGTCACTGGCCTCTAAAACAATAATGGCATCTACTACATCTCTGGTTATGTTACTAATGAGGATGGAGGGTACCCTGCAGTTTTGGACTTCTGCAGCAGTTGAAAATGGATCAATACAGCCAGATGTACAATGACCTTTGCCTCTATACTGGCTCTGTTTCATAGTGCTGAATAATGCTATGCTACAGGCAAGTCAATCACTGGAACACTACCTTCCTAGTCTCTCTCTAGAATCAGCAGTGCTGCAGCAGGCTGGTGGCATAAAGGACATACCAAGTGGAGAAATAATTACCAGAGTAATGTGAGAAGGACTTAAATAAACACAATTGGCATTATGGCTTGCTCCCATAGAAAGGTAACTTGTATGGTATTGAAACCTGGAGCTTAGATCTATTAAATGCAGCTTAAAGAGGAAACTGTGCATTGATTAGTATTAAGTACTGTACCTATATGCCTGATGAATATTTTAATATCTCTTCTGTTCTACATCATAAGCAGAGGGATATTGAACATATTAAAAGTCCTGGTAAACATAATTCATTTTGTTAGTAATTAATGAATGTGCCTAAAGACAAAAAAATGGCTCTCTTAAGTACTGTCTTTATTTAACTTGCTATATGCCTGACTTACTGTTGCCTATAATGTCTTTGTGAGTTTATGTCTAGGGCAGTCCCTCTCTTTATACTTTTCCAGCTGTTCTAGGCATAACCACTAATGCAGGAACTGGGGTTGATAATTTATACCAAATCCAGCAGGTCTCCCACAATCTTTCCCTACAATTAACCAACAGCATCAAAGAACACAAGGAAGAATGCTGTTTCCCATCAATTTTGGGAGAATGCAGCCTTAACGGTACCTAGCCCTTTCATTTTCATGCTCCAGTATGTTATGACTGGTTCCCTTTTTGGGCCTGCCTACCACTATCTGCTTTATGCTTTTAGTGGGGTCATGTATCTTAAATTCTAATTATGTTTATTTCTTAGAGAATCAATGTCTTATTAGTCATGTAGTGATTCACCCAGTTCCAACCAGGGCACTGAACCCATCTTCCCTCAACTGCAATAGAATAGCCAGAGGGTTTTACATCTTGTCAGATAGACTAAAAGATGATTGCCTTCTTTAACTGTATAGCCCTGGTTTATGATTTCTTCAAAGTATGAAATTAATTCCACTGGTTTGCAGGATTGTTGCCCAAAGTACACAGCTCCCCTCCTAAAAAAAAGAAAACCCAGATTTTATCAAAAATGAAATTTATTTCTGGCAAGCAAAAAAATCCCCTATAACTTACATTTTTTTTCCTCTCGAGACACTATGTACATCAGTAATTATGCCAGAGTAGAGGGTGCCATGTTCATGAGCTCTCTTTCAGCAAGAGACCAATGCAGTCGGAAATATCTTGGGTTTCCTACTCAAATTTTATTGTACAATTGTTTGTATCTTATACATTGCTATATATTTTGCTACCTGACTATAGATTCTTTCTGGATTTCCTATCTGAAGATTATAATATTGTGGCCATGTTACTCAGGGCCTGCAGTCTACCTTTCAGGAACAATAACAGGGTCTCTGGACAGATCTGTGCCCACTCTGCACATCCCTCCTGGGGATTCTCTTTTAGAGATCCTCATTAGGAAATAAAGGATATTAATGTAAACTCATTCCAGAGGTTAAAATTCTAGTAATATTCATAAAGGCTGAAGTTTCTGGTCAAAATATACTGAAAATATACCTGTGATTTGTCATCAAGTTAAAAGCCAAGATGTTGCTTGAGAAAGTTTTGGGCTCTGGCAGTGATGGTGGGAAAGAAAGATTCTTGTCATGGCTGCACTTCTGTCAGTAATTGTCTCCCCTAAAAAGAAAGATTGTGGTAAAGAAATAAAAACGACTTGAAATTATAAGTCACAAGGTAGAATTAGAAAACATTGAATTTCCCGATTCAGACTTTTTCTCCTGAGATTATCTGCTCCCACCTTCTGCACTGCAATACCAGTTTGATGAACACTTTGTGAAAAAAATCCTAAGTACCTACACTCGCATCTAAAACTGTGCTTTGAGAATAAAGCAAGTTCTAAGTTGTACAAAAAGGATTAAATATTTCTGTTTTCTGGAAAAAAAAAAAGCAAAGATGTAAGTAAATATTCATTTTTAAATGTTTCATTTTGAAATACCTTCTAACTTACATGCCAATTCTAAAATAATACAAAACCCATATGGAGAACTCCAGCAAACCCACCAACCCAGATATCCAATAACTTTTAATATTTTGCCTTACATGCTACATTATTCTATCTATCTGTCATCTATCTATCTATCTATCTATCTATCTATCTATCTATCTATATCTATATATCTGTCTATCTATCCAACCACCAATCTATAACTGTTCATGTGTCTAGCAATTTATTTTCTAAACATTTGTGGAAAGGTTGTATATTTCATGCTCTTTAAACACATAATACAGACTTTAATGTATATGCCATAAAAACAGGGATATTCACCTTTGTAACCAACATAAGCATGGTTATCAAGTTTAGAAAATTTAACACTGATGTAAACCTTACATATTATATTAAAATTTTTTCTTATGTCTCAATAATATCCTTTTGGCCATTTTCTCCTCCATTTTTGTTTCAACCAGGTTCATATAGTTCATTTAATTGTGTCTGTAGTTCTCTCTTTTAGTAATTGTGGAAACATATATATATTTTCCCATCTCAAACCTCCCAAGCATACAATACAATGGGAATAAGCAGACCCACAATATTGTGCTGCCTTCACCACCATCCATTTCCAGTATTTTCCTGTCTTCCAAATAGACACCCTTTTCCCATTATGCATTCAATACCCATGAACCCTTCCTTCTCTTTCTCTGGTAAAGTGTACTAGACTTTCTTTCTCTATGAATTTACATATTCTCTCTATTCATATGCCTGGAATTATACAATATCAGTCCCTTTCTGTCTGTCAATCCACAGGATATATTCAAGGTTGATGCAGAAAAAAATTTTTTAACCCATGAAGCTTTCTGAATGGAAAACTTTCTTAGCTACATGATGCCCTTCATTTTTTATTTATCTTTTTATAATTTTTGTATTGTGCTGTTTCAAGTTGACTTTGCATAGATAAGGATGCTGTTTTCCTAATAACTCATTGTAGTATCTATAATAGGAATTACTGACTGTTTTCATTATTTATATTAAAACATGATTACAAGGCTTCTCCTAAGACCTTACCTAGCAAGTAGCAACATCAGAACTATTAAATGATGTCTTGATTATTTTTGTTATTTCATAATGTGAGTCCCCATAAACAAATGCAGAGAAGAACTCATTTATTTCCACTAACATGACAATCATTTTGAGAATGGGTAGTGTGAGCAATTCCATCTCCTCTGACAATAGCACAACTCTTATAACACTGTGTTCTGATTCTCTTAATTCAGTCACTCTCCTATATTCTTGAAGAAGATAGTATGTGATAATTCTTGTAGAAGTTATTATGGGATAAATGAATGTAAATGGATTTAGGATGTTTGAAGTTAT
>JAQZBX010111259.1:0-10301 GCA_029593785.1 Cabassous unicinctus
TACCTAAGGCTCAGCCAATGCAGTGGTTTCTTCACTTTACATAACTCAATAATATTTGTGTTTTATTTGATGCTCTGTAATTGTTTTCATTTAAATTCATGTTCAAAACACTGGTTTCACCTAACAGTCTCAGAGCTCAGCAGTTAATTCAACTTTGAAAGTTAAGAAAAATACTTATTTGCTTGGCTGCTAGGCGCTTTCTTTCACTCATTATCAACCTAAAAAAACTGCTTTCACCTAACGCTATGCCAAAACACTGGTTTCTTCAGTTTTCAAAACCAAGCCATATGCTCAATACAATGGCCGCTAAGCAATAATTTTCACTTAAAATGAATGTGAAAACCCTGATTTTGCAATGCCATTGCTGCAATATGTTCACTTTTGAAATCTAAGTAAGATTCTTCTTTCTTACATTGCGCTACATGTGTTTTCAATTACAATCGTCTGGAATACCCTGCCTTGCCTTTCCTTGGTTGAATGCAGTTAGTTATTTGCTTTAAAATCCATAAAAGTGACTTGTTTCATTGGCTGATTTGCATGTGTATTCATTTACACACAACTTCAAGACACTGGTTTAACCTAACTCTTTGTGAATGCAGTAGTTAATTCAAGTTTAAATGGTAAGTAAGATTCTTGTTTGTTTGGCTGCTATGTCCTTGCATTGATGCACATGTCAACACACAGCTCATACCTAAGGCTCAGCCAATGCAGTGGTTTCTTCACTTTACGAAACTCAAAAAGATTTGTGTTTTATTTGAAGCTCTGCCATTGTTTTCATATAAATTCATGTACAAAACTCTGGTTTCTCCAAACAGTCTAAGAACTCATCAGTTAATTCAACTTTGAAAGTTAAGTAAGATAATTATTTGGCTGTTAGGCGCTTTCTTTCACTCATTATCGACCTAAAAACACTGCTTTCACCTTAAGCTATGCCAAAACACTGGTTTCTTCAGTTTTCAAAACTAATCAATATACTTATTACAATGGCAGTCAGGCTCTAGTTTACACTTCCAATGAATGTGAAAACAATGGTTTTGCTATGCCAAGGTTGCCATTTGATCACTTTTGAAATCTAAATTAGATTCTTGTTTCTTCCATTGCATTACATGTGTTTTCGATTACAGTCATCTGGAAAACACTGCCTTTCATTTCGTTGGTTGAATGCAGGTAGTTATTTGCTTTAAAAACCATAAAAGTGACTTGTTTCATTGGCTGATTTACATGTGTATTCATTTACACACAACTTTAAGACACTGGTTTCACCTAACTCTGAGAATGCAGCAGTTACTTCAAGTTTCAAGGGTAAGTAAGATTCTTGTTTGTTTGCCTGCTATGTCCTTGCTTTGACGCACATGTCAACACACAGCTTATACCTAAGGATCAGCCAATGCAGTGGTTTCTTCACTTCATGAAACTCAATAAATTTTGTGTTTTATTTGATGCTCTGCTATTGTTTTCATTTAATTCATTTTCAAACCCTGGTTTCACCTAACAGTCTCTGAACTCAGCAGTTAATTCAACTTTGAAAGTTAAGTAAGATACTTATTTGTTTGGCTGCTAGGCACTTTCTTTCACTCATTATCAACCTAAAAATACTGCTTTCACCTAATTCTAGGCCAAAACACTGGTTTATTCAGTTTTAAAAACGAGCAATATACTCATTACAAAGGAAGCTAGGCACCAGTTTTCACTTCCAATGAATGTGAAACACTGATTTTGCTATGCCAACACTGCCATTTTATCACTTTTGAAATCTAAGTAAGATTCTTGTTTCTTACAATGCTATACATGTATTTTCAATTACAATCATCTGGAAAACACTGCCTTTCCTTTCATTGTTTGAATGCAGTTAGATCTTTGCTTTAGAAAACCATAAAATTGACTTGTTTCCTTTGCTGATTTGCATTTGTATTCATTTACACACAATTACAAGACACTGGTTTCACTTAACTCTTTGCGAATGCAGTAGTTACCTCAAGTTTCAAGGGTAAGTAAGATTCTTGTTTGTTTGGCTGCTATGTCCTTGCTTTGACGCACATATCAACAAACAGCTTATACCTAAGGCTCAGCTAATGCAGTGGTTTCATCACTTTACGAAATTCAATAATATTTGTGTTTTATTTGATGCTCTCCCATTGTTTTCACTTAATTCATGTTCAAAACACTGGTTTCACCTAACAGTCTCTGAAGTCAGCTGTTAATTCAACTTTGAATGTTTCATTAGATACTTATTAGGTTGGATACTAGGCGCTTTGTTTCATTCATTGTCAACCTAAAAACACTTCTTTCACCTAATGGTATGCCAAAAGAGTTGTTTCTTCAGTTTTCAAAACCAAGCAATATACTCATTACAATAGCAACTAGGCTCTAATTTTCACTTCCAATGAATGTGAAAACAATGGTTTTGCTATGCCAAGGCTGCAGTTTGATCACTTTTGAAATCTAAGTAATATTCTTGTTTCTTACATTGCGTTACATGTGTTTTCAATTACAATCATCTGGAAAACACTGCCTTTCTTTCGTTGGTTGAATGCAGTTAGTTATTTGCTTTTAAAACCATAAAAGTGACTTGTTTTAGGGCTGATTTGCATGTGTATTCATTTACACAGAACTTCAAGACACCGGTTTCACCTAACTCTTTGTGAATGCAGCAGTTACTTCAAGTTTCAAGGGTAAGTAAGTTTCTTGTTTGTTTCGCTGCTATGACCTTGCTTTGACGCACATGTTAACACACAGCTTATACCTAAGGCTCAGCCAATGCATTGGTTTCTTCACTTTACGAAACTCAATAAGATTTGTGTTTTATTTTATGCTCTGCCATTGTTTTCATTTAATGCATGTTTAAAACCCTGGTTTCACCTAACAGTCTCTGAACTCTGCAGTTAATTCAACCTTGAAAGTTAAGTAAGATACTTATTTGTTTGGCTGCTAGGCGCTTTCTTTCACTCATTAAAAACCTGAAACCACTCCTTTGACCTAATGCTATGCCAAAACACTGGTTTCTTCAGTTTTCAAACCCAAGCAATATTCTCATTACAATGGCCGCTAGGCACTAGTTATCACTTCCAATGAATGTGAAAACACTGGTTTTGCTATGCCAAGGTTGCAGTTTGATCACTTTTGAAATCTAAGTAAGATTCTTGTTCTTACTTTGCATTACATGTGTTTTCAATTACAATCATCTGGAAAACACTGCCTTTCCTTTCGTTAGTTGAATGCAGTTTGTTTTTTGCTTTAAAAACCATAAAATTGACTGGTTTCATTGGCTGATTTGCATGTGTATTCATTTTCACACAACTTGAAGACACTGGTTTCACGTAACTCTTTGTCAATGTAGTAGTTACTTCAAGTTTCAAGGGTAAGTAAGATTCTTGTTTGTTTGGCTGCTATGTCCTGGCTTTGATGCACATGTCTACACACAGCTTATACCTAAGGCTTAGCCAATGCAGTGGTTATTTCACTTTACGAATCTCAGTAAGATTTGTGTTTTATTTGATGCTCTGCCATTGTTTTCATTTAAATTAATGGTCAAAACACTGTTTTCACCTAACAGTCTCTGAACTCAACAGTTAATTAAACTTTGAAAGTTAAGTATGATATTTTTTGTTTGGCTGCTAGGCGCATTCTTTCACTCAATTTCAACCTAAAAACACTGCTTTCACCTAATGTTATGCCAAAACACTGGTTTCTTCAGTTTTCAAAACCAAGCAATGTACTCATTGCAATGGCCGCTAGGTAATACTTTTCAATTTAAATGAACGTGAAAACACTGGTTTTGCTCTGCCAAGGATGAAGTTTGATCACTTTTGAAATCTAAGTAAGATTCTTGTTGCTTACATTGCTACAGATGTGTTTTCAATTACAATCATCTGCAAAACAGTGCCTTTCCTTTCGTTGGTTGAATGCAGTTAGTACTTTGCTGTAGAAAACCATAAAAGTGACTTCTTATATTGGCTGATTTGCATGTGTATTCATTTACACACAACTTCAAGACACTGGTTTCACCTAACTCTTTGTGAATGCAGTTGTTACTTCAAGTTTCAAGGGTAAGTAAGATTCTTGTTTGTTTGTCTGCTATGTCCTTGCTTTGATGCACATGTTAACACACAGCTTTATACCTAAGGCCCAGCCAATTCAGTGGTTTCTTCACTTTACCAAACTCAATAAGATTTTTGTTTTATTTGATGCTCTGCCATTGTTTTCATTTAATTCATGTTCAAAACACTGGTTTCACCTAACAGTCTCTGAACTCAGGAGTTAATTCAACTTTGAAAAATAAGTAAGATACTTATTTGTTTGCTGCTAGGCCCTTTTTTCACTCATTATCCACCTAAAAACACTGCTTTAACCTAGTGATATGCCAAAACACTGGTTTCTTCAGCTTTCAAAATGAAACAATATACTCTTTTCAATGGCTGCTAGGCAATAGTTTTCACTTAAAATGAATGTGAAAACCCTGGTTTTGCTATTCCAAGGGTGCAGTTTGATCACTTTTGAAATCTAAGTAAGATTCTTGTTTCTTACATTGCATTACATGAGTTTTCAATTCCAATCATCTAAAACACTGCCTTTCTTTTCGTTGGTTGAATGCAGTTAGTTATTTGCTATAAAAACCATTAAAGTGACTTGTTTCATTGGCTGATTTGCACGTGTATACATTTACACAAAACTTCAAGACACTGGTTTCACCTAACTCTTTGTGAATGCAGTAATTAATTCAAGTTTCAAGAGTAAGTAAGATTTTTGTTTGTTTGGCTGCTATGTCCTTTCTTTGACGCACATGTCAACACACAGGTTATACCTAAGGCTCATCCAATGCAGTGGTTTCTTCTCTTTACTAAACTCAATAAGATTTGTGTTTTATTTGATGCTCTGCCAGTGTTTTCATTTAAATTCATGTTCAAAACACTGGTTTCACTGAAAGAGTCTGTGAACTCACTAGTTAATTCAACTTTGAAAGTTCCGTAAGATACTTATTTATTTGGCTGCTACGTGCTTTCTTTTAATCATTATCAACCTAAAATCACTGCTTTCACCTAATGCTATCCCAAAACACTGGTTTCTCCAGTTTTCAAAACCAAGCAATATACTCATTACAATGGCAGCTTGGCTCTAGTTTTCACTTCCAATGAATGCGAAAACACTGTTTTTGCTATGCCAAGGCTGCCCTTTGATCAATTCGGAAATCTAAGAAGATTCTTGTTTCTTACAATGCTACACATGTGTTTTCAATTACAATAATCTGCAAAACACTGCCTGTCCTTTCGTTGGTTGAATGCAGTTAGTTATTTGCTTTAGAAACCATAAAAGTGACTTGTTTCATTGGCTGATTTGCATGTGTATTCATTTACACACAACTTCAAGACACTTGTTTCACCTAACTCTTTGTGAATGCAGTTGTTACTTCAAGTTTCAAGGGTAAGTAAGATTCTTGTTTGTTTGGTTGCTATGTCCTTGCTTTGACGCACATGTCAACACAGAGCTTATACCTAAGGCTCAGCCAATGTAGTGATTTCCTCACTTCACGAAACTCATTAAGATTTGTGTTTTATTTGATGCTCTACCATTGTTTTCATTTAAATTCATGTTCAAACACTGGTTTCACATAACAGTCTCAGAACTCAGCAGTTATTTCAACTTTGAAAGTTAAGTAAGATTCTTATTTGTTTGGCTGCTAGGCGCTTTCTTTCACTCATTATCAACCTAAAAACACTTCTTTCACCTAATGCTATGCCAAAACACTGATTTCTTCAGTTTTCAAAACCAAGCAATATACTCAATACAATGGCAGCTAGGCTCTAGTTTTCACTTCCAATGAATGTGAAAACACTGGTTTTGCTATGCCAAGGCTGCAGTTTGATCACTTTTCAAATCTAAGTAAGATTCTTGTTTCTTACAATGCTACACATGTGTTTTCAATTACAATCCTCTGGAAAACACTGCCTTTCCTTTCGTTGGTTAAATGCAGTTATTTCTTTGCTTTAAAAACCATAAAAATGACTTGTTTCTTTGGCTGATTTGCATGTGTATTCATTTACATACAACTTCAAGACACTGGTTTCACCTAACTCTTTGTGATTGTAGTAGTTACTATAAGTTTCAAGGGTAAGTAAGTTTCTTGTTTGTTTGGCAGCTATGTCCTTGGTTTGATGCACATGTAAACACACAGCTTATACCTAAGGCTCAGCCAATGCAGTGGTTTCTTCACTTTACCAAACTCAATAAGATTTTTGTTTTATTTGATGCTCTGCCGTTGTTTTCATTTAATTCATGTTCAAAACACTGGTTTCACCTAACAGTCTCTGAACTCAGGAGTTAATTCAACTTTGAAAAATAAGTAAGATACTTATTTGTTTGGCTGCTAGGCCCTTTCTTTCACTCATTACCCACCTAAAAACACTGCTTTAACCTAGTGATATGCCAAAACACTGGTTTCTTCAGTTTTCAAAACCAAACTATATACTCTTTTCAATGGCTGCTAAGCAAAAGTTTTCACTTAAAATGAATGTGAAAACCCTGGTTTTGCTATTCCAAGGCTGCAGTTTGATCACTCTTGAAATCTAAGTAAGATTCTTGTTTCTTACATTGCATTACATGTGTTTTCAATTCCAATCATCTAAAACACTGCCTTTCCTTTCGTTGGTTGAATGCAGTTAGTTATTTGCCATAAAAACCATTAAAGTGACTTGTTTCATTGGCTCATTTGCATGTGTATTCATTTACACAAAACTTCAAGACACTGGTTTCACCTAACTCTTTGTGAATGCAGTAATTAATTCAAATTTCAAGAGTAAGTAAGATTCTTGTTTGTTTGGCTGCTATGTCCTTGCTTTGACGCACATGTCAACACACAGCTTATACCTAAGGCTAAGCCAATGCAGTGGTTTATTCACTTCACGAAACTCAATAATATTTCTGTTTTATTTCATGCTCTGCCATTGTTTTCATTTAAATTCATGTTCAAAACACTGGTTTCACTTAACAGTCTGTGAAATTACTAGTTAATTCAACTTTGAAAGTTCCGTAAGATACTTATTTGTTTGGCTGCTACGTGCTTTCTTTCAATCATTATCAACCTAAAAACACTGCTTTCACCTAATGCTATGCCAAAACACTGGTTTCTCCAGTTTTCAAAACCAACCAATATACTCATTACAGTGGGAGCTAGGCACGAGTTTTCACTTCCAATGAATGTCCAAACCCTGGTTTTGCTTGCCAAGGCTGCAGTTGGTTTACTTTGGAAATCTAAGTGAGATTCTTGTTTCCTACAATGCTTTACATGTGTTTTCAATTAAAATCATCTGGAAAACACTGCCTTTCCTTTACATTGGTTGCATGCATTTAGTCCTTTGCTTTACAAAACCATTAAAAAAACTTTTTTCAGTGGCTAATTTGCATCTGATTTCATTTACACGCAACTTCAAACACTGGTTTCACCTAACTCTTTGTGAATGCAGTAGTTACGTCATGTTTTAAAGGTAATTAATATTTTTGTTCGCTTGGCGGCTATGCCCTTGCTATGACGCACATGTCAACACACAGCTTTTACCTAAGGCTTAGCCAATGCAGTGGTTTCTTCACTTTACATAACTCAATTAGATTTGTGTTTTATTTGATGCTCTGACATTGTTTTCATTCAAATTCATGTTCAAAAAACTGGTTTCACCTAAAAGTCCGTGAACTCAGCAGTTAATTCAACTTTGTAAGTTAAGTTAGATGCTTATTTGTTTGGCTACTGGGGACTTTCTTTCACTCATTATCAATGTAAAAACACTGATTTCACCTAATGCTATGCCAAAACACTGGTTTCTTCAGTTTTCAAAACCAAGCAATATTCTCATTACAATGGGAGCTAGGCACTAGTTTTCACTTAAAATGAATCTGAAAACACTGGTTTTGCTATGCCATGGCTGCAGTTGGATCACTTTGGAAATCTAAGTAAGATTCTTGTTTCTTACAATGCATTACATATGTTTTCATTTACAATCATCTGTGTGGCGACCATCAACGAATGTGCTTAGCTCTCGTCAATACCAAAAACGTGACAAGGACCCAAGAATGGATCAAGGATACCCGTCTTGTGGAGGAGGACTAAGCACTTCAGGACTTGGAGCCTCTTTTCACTCTGTTTATACTCTTACAAAGGCCATTTTTTGAGCTCCTTGAAAAATATGCTTCATCGGGCGCTGGACTGGTTAGTCAATAACGGGCAACTGGACTCCCCCTGTCTCTCCTTCTGTGGCAAAGCTGCTGGGTCAACCTAAGACAGGGTCCTGGCCAATTGCTGCCATGGTTTCCAATGATGGGTAAGATCAAGCAGCCGTTTAGCACGGTACTGACCTAAGACAGGCTCAGTCCCCCAATTATAATCGAGGCCTCTATTTCTCCCAGCAGGTTAATCATAATGTTTTACAATGATGCTTTTCCTTTTTAATTGTCTACCTGCATATGAAAACAATGGCCTGTTTATTGTAAATTATGATTTAACTACTTACGTATCTAGTTTAGGATTATTGCGTACACAGTTAAGAAAAACAATAGTCTTGCAAATTTAACTGTACAAATGATTTCAGTGTGATATCATATCTTACAAATAATCCTGGTTATTTTAAGCCTATATAGAAAATGAATTTCTTTAGATCTTTGTAAGAATTTTAAAAAGTAAATTACAATCAGGAAACTACTGCCTAGAAGATAGTTTAAGAACTTGATAACCTTTTAGATAAAGACAATAAAGTTTAACCACATGTCTAGCATATCTAATCTTGACATCAGAGCAAGAACTACTAAGCCGTAAGTTACTGTTCCTAAAAAGTTAACATCCTGTCGCCATGGAACTGAAAGAGCTTATCTCAAGTCAATATTGCGTCTGCAACTTTGCATAACTTCAAAAAGAATGCTTACGTTTGCCAAAAAATAGAATATAAAAACTGTGCTTATCTTGCAATAAAGTCAGTCATTGATTCTCACTTGATTTGGTGAGCGACTCATCATTCTCGCTGACCCCCTTAACCACCTTCTGCCTCCTCCCTCGTGCCTCGGCTGGACCGCGGCATTTGGTGCCCGAACAGGGACCTGAAGGTAAGATTTCTCTTTCTTTGTTAAGGGATAGGATCCTACTAAGGGTGCTGCAGCCCCGCTGGTTTTTACCAGTTACCTTAAGGGAAGGTAAGGATAGAGTAGGGAAGTTTAAGTATGGGTAATACAGAATTGAAAGAATGGCGCATGTTTGTGAATATTACACATCACATGTTAAAAGTCAGAGGAATGTCAGTATCTAACAAACAGTTGACTGATTTTTTTCATTTTATTCAGTATGTTTCTCCATGGTTCCCCGAAGAGGGAACTCTTAACCTTGCCACTTGGCAAAAAGTAGGTAAAGAAATGAAGGAATATTATAAGAATGAGGGGCCTGAACAAGTTACTCATAATGCCTTTCCTTTATGGAACATGCTTAAAAACTGCCTTGATCCCTCTCATGAGGCTATATTTTTAGCTAAAGAAGTAAAATCTGCTCCTCCCTCTCCTGCTCCTCAGAAGGAGATTGATAAAAAGGAATTATTCCACGGAGTGTCAGCTCCCATACTATGAGAAAAAGAAAATTCTGACCCAGATTCTGAAAGGTCAAATGCAAATTCTGATGAACCTCTGCCTCCTGAATTTGAGCAAGAATTAGAGGATGCTGCAGCTAGATATCATGATGATGAATTTACTTTCCCTGTGGTTAAGAAAAGGCCTAAAAGAAAAATTAAAAATAATCACGTGAGGAAAAAATCTGATGTGGGGTTCATGGCAGCAATAAAGCAGGCTAAAGCAGAAGGTGATAATTCGCTTTCTCATGTTTTCCCTGTAGTACAAGGAGCAGGGGAGGATGATGCCCCTGAGTGGGAACCTATATCATTTAAACTATTAAAAGAATTAAAAATGGCAGTAAAAGATTTTGGTGCCTCTTCTCCTTATTGGAAATTTTGCAAAGTCAATGGCTAACGCCTTTTGATTGGAAAGCTACAGCAAAGTCCTGTTTAGAAGGAGGTGCCTTCTTATTGTGGAAATCAAATTATGAGGAAGGGGCAAAAATCTTGGTTCAAAGACATAGGAATAGACATCCTCAAATAAGAATTACTTATGAGATGCTGACAGGAACAGGAGATTATATGGCTCCGCAAGCTCAATTAAGACTCTCAAAAAGTGTATTGGGAGACATTAGTGATTTGGCCATGAGAGCTTGGAAAGAATTGAAAAACACAGGAGCCTCTACTTCTTTCCTTACTTCTATAAAACAGAAAGCTGATGAACCATTT
>JAQZBX010111260.1:0-10299 GCA_029593785.1 Cabassous unicinctus
AAAAAAAAAAAAAAAAAAAAAAAAAAAAAAAATAAATAAATAAATAAATAATTTAATATACTCCCGGTGGTAGTTTGAAACTACCACATGATCAGAGAAAATCATGTCCTTAGAGCTAATACATTCTTGTGGATGTGAAGCTAATATAGGTGATACATTTTGATCAAATCACTTCAGTTAAGGGCCTTTGATTAGATTATTTCAGAAAGGCATGACCCAGGTGGGTCTCAGAAGCACATAGAGCAAAAAGACATGGGAACTCAGAGTGGTACTCACAGAAGCTGAAAGAGAAAACCACTAAAGCTAGAAGTTGAAATCAATGGAATCCAGGAAATAGAAAGCCATAGGAGCATTGAGAAAGCCAGAGGAAGCCAGAAACTGAAAGCAACAAGGCCCAGAGAAGAAGGCATAGACCAGCAAAAAAGCATTGCTTGATGATGTCTTGATTTGGCCTCTTTTCTCAGCCTTGGAACTATAATCTTATAAATTAATAAATCTCCATTCTAATAGCCAACCCATTTCTGCTACATTGTCTTGGAAGTCTTTAGCAAGCTAGAACATCCCCACCCCACTCATGACCATTTTCACAATTAAGGTCTGTTAAGGTCACTTTGTACTTAAAATAAACCACAAATTTTTTTTTTTTCCTTCAGAACCTGCAATGAAGAGGTGTCCAAGGTTTATAATTCAAAGCATGTGGATTAAGCTTTGTGTGCCCCAAAACAGGGGAATTTTCATTTTTACCTTTGCCTTTTTTGATGTACAATAAAAGTGGAATTTCCTGTTATATTTTAATTATTTTTAGCATCCCATTTCCTTTCCAGATGACTAATATAAAGATGGAGGCAAATATGCCTTGGAACAGCAATATAATTTGTATTCCTCCCAAATTGTCATGATTTCAGTGTTGTTTTTTTTAAATTTTGCATGTTAGTTTTTAGTAAATCACACAATCTTTGTTGAAAAAATGAGAGTAAAGCAGTATTTATTTAACTGTCTCTTTTTTCCTCCAAAACAGGTATAGAGTTAGGATTGTGTAAATTGTGGCAATAGAGATATATACCCAATTCAATAGGTGTAAAGAATTTAGATATTTAGAATCTCAGGAAAAAAAGAAATTCACTACTTTTAAACCAAGCACTCTCTGTGGAAAGGTGGGGAATGATTTGGGTGTGGGTGTAGGCTTTGCCCAGAAGCTGGTTGACCAGACAGGAGATTCTCATCTAGCCTCAACAGTGCAAAAGACCCATGGCCAGAGGGAATACCCTGGTAGTACATGACACTGTGCTGCTCTGATTATCTGGGCCTATGTTGGATGCTCTAAAGTTCTCTAAGTATATTTATTTTTTGTCTGTGATAAGAGAATCATGTCTGAAGATCATAATATCCAAAGAGGCCTCAAGGAAGAATCTAAATAAGTCTATCCAGTAAAAAGCATAAGTATTCTTGATGAACATTAAATGACTAAGGTTGATTGGTATTTATTGAAGGCCCATTGCAGGGACATTTATTATCGATATAATTCTTAAAACAACCCAATGAATGCATGGGCAGTGTCACTTGACTTATATAGTACAACTGTAGGGTGAATAGTAAGGGAAAATAATTAGAAAAAAAAATTCATGCTGAGTCTTAAAATTCCATACTTAGGAAATTATTTAGTAGAGTAGATGAAAAATAGGGCAGCAAACATCTCCATTCGATGAGATATACCCTCTATGATATCTGAAAATTCATAATTAATGATATTGTGGAGTTCACTTTTATTCAAAAATATGTAATTTGCTGTTTATATTAATTAATTGTAATAAATAAATAATCAGTTGATAAATGTTTTCAAATTTCATTGCAATAATTCCTGTTTTTCATTAAAGTTTTGAAGAGAAAAAAAATTTTAAGTTCATTTCAATATCACGACCCCAAATAAGTGCAGGTCATTGGATTTAAGAGAGAAGTCATATTAAATAGTTTCAATTTATTAGGGAAAAAATCCATATATTTTATTAAAGAGAAAAAATAAAGATTATGATATATTCCAAACAAACAGACAAACATTTTTTAGTGATTTCAATTGTTATATTTTAAAAAATTGATTTGATATCTCTAACTGCTGTAGCATTAAAAGTACCATCATAATAAATTACTCACAACCCTGAGTGTTTGAGTAAAAATAATATTTATGGGCACAGATAGACATATTTTTATTTTATCTATACTTGTCTTTTTCAGTGTGAAGGAGATGAAATGGTCAGGAAATATTATGTTAAGACTGTTTTTTTTTATGATTCTTTCTGATTCAGTTATCTGCCATTAATATATTAGAGCTGAAAAGTATAGTATGCATTTTAAGAACACTTAAAATTGTAATTTTAAATTTTATTCATTCATTACTTCTTATAGACATTTCATTAATTATTGTGATTTTCTTAATCATGAATATCATTTCAGTTTAGTGAGGTATTTTGGCTTCTGAAGGCAGTAATAAAATTGTTGCTGTGTTTTGAAGGTTTTAGAACAGAGTCAAGTATTCAAGTAGTTACAGCACCCTCTGGCCCCAAAATTAAAGTTTTAAGATATTAATATTATAAAACTGAATTAAAAGCAAAAACCCTGGGAGGGCATGAAAGTATTTCTGTCTTATTCAAAGTAACAATATATCAGCATGTTAGAAAAGCAGTGAAATTGAACAAAACTTAAAATATATTCTAGACCTGCAGAAAATGAAAAGTAATAACAATAGAGAAAAACATCAAATAATAATGATTAGATAAACACCATAGATTCAGTATATTTTCTAAACTGCACACCTTAAGCAAAGGTTTTCTAATTTCCCAATAACAACTTTATATCCATAATTGTATCTTCATTTATATCTATGTCTAATTACTTATTCCATGATTCAGTACACAATCTCTCATTGAATATATCCTTTTAATTTGAACTGTCCCTCAGTCCTTCTGTACTCATCCTCAATGTTATTTTGAATAGTGAAAGGCATTTACTTTGTGTAATGTCCATCATTTTAGAAACAAATCTTTGCACTCTCATATGTGGAAATGGAGTGCCACAACTGAACTTTATTTACCCATGGGTGACTTCAAACACTCAAATGTTAGCAAGAGTCTCTATAATTAGTGAGATGACATTAAAGAACAGATTTAACTAATCATTCCTTCAGTCTTTATGGATAATGTGTCACGGGCTTGGCACAATCCCAGGTACTTGATTCAATCACAGCACAAATTCGCTTTTACTACATATTTTCTTGTAACCACAGAATCATATTTTCCACTCTACAGATGTACTAGCTAATATGATTCTAATGTGTAATTCTTCTAATTTTTCAATAACTTAAGGGTCAAAGCCAAAAGCTCTGTATACATGTAGTGAGACATTGAAAATACAACTTAACTAAGCATAATTTTACTTGTACTTTGGTTTAGATAAACTGCTTTAAAAAGTATCTGGAATTTAATAAGGGTTATGTCAATGTAGTAACTGTTATTTTTAGTACGTGTGATGGGAACAAATTCTTTTAATTTTATATTTAAAGAAGTTTTAGTTTACATAAAAGTTAAATCAAATATAGGGGATTCATGGGGAGCAGATGTAGCTCTGTGGTTGAGTGCCTGCTTCCCATGTAGGAAGTCCTGGGTTCAATCCCAGTTACCTCATAAAAAGAAATATTCATATATATTTAATATAGTATATATTCCCATATAGCCCACCTCCTCCCCCTCTCACAATTTCCCCTATTAATAATGTCTTTCATCAGTGTGATACTTTTTTTAAAATTGAACTAAGTATTGAAGAATTGCTACTAACAATGGTCTATATTTTACATTATGGTTTACACTTTTTAAGACTGATAGAAAGATTAACACAGATTAAGGCTGTGTCTGAAAGTATGCAAAAAGTTGTGGGATAGTAATTTTAAACTTTGAAACATGTATAGAAATTTATAAAAAATATTCTCAAGTAAATTTTTTAAAGTATAATCTCACTAAAAATATAAATGCATTTATTTTGTATTTATTACATATAATTTTAAAATATTATGAAAACACATGTGACAGTAACAATGTTCTGTTCTAAGTAGACAATAATAGATGTGCAAGTCCTGTTTTGAAGGGCTCAAAACCTGCTGAGCACACAATGAACCATGTGGTAGATGATGGACTATGGTTAAAAGTATAAGTATGTGAGCATTCTCTCATGAACTACTACAATTGTGCAATTCTAATACATGGTGTTAATAATAGGGGAGCATTTGACAAAATACCAAATGTAAGCTACAGACTACCGTTAAGTAGTAATATTTTGATTATATTCTTTCATAATTAAAAATAAAATTCCACAACAATGCAAGGTGTTGATTAAGGGGTAATGTATGGGAATTCTGCACATTATGCATGACTGTTTTGTAAGCTCACAACTTCCCTAATGAAAAATATATATAAAAATCTGCTGAGCAAATTCACATGAGAACAGATTAATGCCATAGAATGCAATTAAATATTAAAAGCATAGCAAGGTTTGATATATAAATTGTTTAAATTAAAAATCCATCAACAAAAAAATGCTATCTAACCTATATATTCTAAAACAAAGATTTAATACTTTAAGATGGATAAACCCATTGTGACATTGAAGAATAAAAAATATTTTCCAGACAACAGTATTGAATAATGAAATATACGAGCATGAATTATGTATCTCAAATGTGACAGATGTTATAAACCATATTGAATATTAATAAAATGTAATGTTTTTTAAGATTAAAAAATTAATTACATTTTTAATGTTTGTTATCATAAAACTATTTTTCAAAATTGTTCATTATTTTTAATCAAGCTACATAATAAAACAAACCCAAACCAAATTATTGTATATGCTTTGTTTATAAAGATACACTTACAACAATATCTGTGTTAAAAATAAAGAAAAAGCTATATCTTTTTTTAATAATTATTTTTAAAGAAGCTTTAGATTACACAAAGGTTACATAAAAAATATAAGGTATTTCCCCACTCCCTCCACCTCTCACAATTATTATATCTTGAAAAAATTTTGCTAACTATAGAATAAGTTTAAATAGTTCTCAGAAAAGAAATTTTAATATTAAAATCATATACAGTAAAGGAGGGAAATTGGTAAAACATGAAATGTGTTGATTTAAAGCATTTTCAGTGTGCATGTCTTACATAGCTTTTGCCAGATTGAACTCTACTTCATATTATTTGTAGCTATTTTATGTTTTTAAAATATTATTCCCCATGATTCATTTCTAGTGAACTATATGAAATACAGTTCATTTTATATCAGATCTGATATCTTTCCACTTTGCTAAACTTAGTCATTACTGGCTTATTTTTGTCTTTTCTGTAGGACATTCTCCTAGGGTCATAATGTCTAGAATGAGTCAATTTTGGTGCTTCACTTCCAATCATAATGAAATTAATTTAATTTCTAGCTTTATAGCATTGGTGCACATCTCCAATTTAAAAAAAGTGAAAATGTAAATTTAATTGGAATATGAGAGGAGCAGAAAAAGGCGCAAAAGAAATATGTGAGGTATTATTGTCCAAGAATTTTCAAGAGATGATTACAGACCCAAATCTAAAGTTACAGAAAGCTCAGAGAACAAGAAACAGGATAAACACTATAAAATGTTCCACCTAAGCTTATATTCAAACTGCAAGAAATCAAAGTTAAAGAGAAAAACCTGAAAGTATCTGGGCGGTGCCACCTTACCTACAGAATCCTATAGCTAAGGTTTACATTGGGCTTATCACATCAATTACATAATCTAGAAGGGAATAGAGTGAACTATTTAAAGCACTGAAAAAATAACACCACCCTAGTAGCCTGTAGTCAGTGAAAATGTCATTCAAGCAGGAGAAGAAATAAAGATTTTCTTAGGCAAACAAAAGTGAGCTAATTTGTCAACAGTAAACCTGCCTTGAAAGAAATACTAAAAGAAATTCTTCAAAGGAAAGAAAAATGATATAGAAGATATTCTTAAACACACATATAATGAAAAAGGTGCTTAGTAAAGAAAAAAAATGAAGGAATTAATAAATTTGATTATTACTGTATTGTTCTAAATAAGTTTTTTTCAAGAAACATAAACTAACATTATATTTAGTGATTATGTTTATATATAAATGAAATTAATGTATGCAATATTATAATGAACAAAAGGGAAGACTTGAACATTACCTGCTATAAGGAACCTATATTCCCTGTGAAGCTGTAATGGTATTTGAAAGTGAAATTTAGATCAGTTGTAAATGTGTATCGAAAATTCAACAGCAAGCAATAGGAAACTAAAGAGAGAAGCAAAATATGCTATGGGAGGAGAAAAAATGGCTTAATAAAATGGCAATTAAAAGTAGAAAGGGCAGAAAAAGAAAGATAAAGAATTAACAAAGAATAATAACAATGAATAGAAAATATATACTCATATGTAAGATATAAATAATCACTTTAAAAATGAGAGACAAAATCAGTTTAAAAACAAAACCCAATAAGAAAACACATTAAATATAATCATAGATAGATGACAAGTAAATGTAGGAAGAAAGTATTATCATGCTAACAGTAATGAAAAGAAAAGTTGGAGTAGCTATATTTATTTCAGACATCAGACTTCAGAACAAGGAAAATTATCAGATATAAAGAAGGGTATTATATAATGATAAAAGAGTCAGTTATCAAAGAAGTCATCCAAATCCTTAATTTGTATGCCATAATAACAGAGCATCAAAATAAATGAGGCACTGTTAGCACTGAGGAGCAACAAATGAACACACTACTACAGGATAATTCAACATACCTCTATTGTATCTTTTTTATTATTATTTCTTTTTATTGCTATTGTGGCCTGGGAATATGATTTAAAATATTTCTACACTTATAATTTGGTAAAATGTTTTTTTTAATCACATAATGTGGTCCATGTAAATATTCTATTTGAGCTTGAAAAGAATGCATATTCAGCTGTTGTTGGATGGATATATTCTATAAGTATTGTATTAGTGACGGTTGTCTAGGGAAACTGAACCAAAAGGAGATATCTGTAAAGTGCATGAGATTTTATAAAATTGCCTCATGCAACCGTGGGAATGCCAAATCCAAATTCTGCACAGCAGGCTGCAAACCAAAGGCTCCAATGAAGGTCCTTGGAGAATTCCCAGGAGGTGCTGGCTGCCTGAAGAAGAGATGGGAATTCTCTCTGAATGCTGAAATCACTTTACCTATTCAAGCATTAATGGTTGGATGTGATGTCTCTCATTGCTGATGACCATCTCCTTTGTTGATTGCAGATGTAATCATCCATCTGAGCAATTGACTCACTGTTGATTAAAGTCCAAGACCTGCCTTTGCATTACAATTAGCCCAGTGCTAGCTTGACCAAAAAACTGGGCACCACTACCTAGCCAGTTGACATATTAACCTAACCATCAAAGTCTACCCCTTGTCCACATGGCAGCTGTATACATATCCTTAAACTATACTTGGTCTCTAAATAAAAACAGTTAAGATATATTATTTCTGCCTAAAATTATTCAGTTGTCATGCATACAACTGGTAATGCACTAATTTCCTCCAGAATAAGGTACAAGTCTTTGGGTAATATTCACTATTAAACTTGACATCCTGAAATACTATGCCATGAAATTAATACAACTTATGTCATATGATAAGGGGAAAAGTTACGTAAGAAAATGAAGATATTCATTTTATGTACATACATGAACATATTAATAACAAAACAAGGAAGAAATATTCATGACCATTACAATCCTCATTTCTGTAATGGGATACATGGTCAAAGTTCATTTTATCACTACCTTCTTCCACTACAATTCAATGTTCCCTTTACCATCTGCAAACACTTTGGCTGGCTTGGTTCTTTGACTGGTTTGGTGAACCAAATTTTCATTCCAGAAGATTCTGGGTCATTTATAGTCTTGCTTGAATTGGGTTGTTGCAATTTTCCATTGACATTAATAACAGGGCATGGCAGTTACTAAGATACCCCAAGGGGATCTCCTGTATTCCAGGATAATTCTTTTTACCTCCGTTGAGTATGTGCAGTCCTATTTCACCTTAATAGTCTGGATCAATCATCATAGCCAGTAGAGTAATTCCCTTCTTTGCCTGTTGATTCAGAGGCATGAAGAGCCCAAACTGTCCAGATGGAAATCTTAATTTCCAGTTCGATGGAAATGTTGTTGTGTTCCCTGGTAGAAGCACTTCTTTTGGAACTAAGACCTGCAGACCAGATACCTTAAGGCTGGAGAGACAGGAAGCAAAATATTTCTTGGTGGATCACTAGGGTTAATAGCAAGTGGTGCCACTGCCATTTCCACCCCTTGATACCTGGACCCATGAATCCTGGCTATGGGAGGTACAGCAACATAGAGTGGATGCTGATATAGTGCATACACAGACTCCTGGAGAATATTTTCTCAGTTCTGCAATGTATTGCCACCTACTTTGTGACATAATTGAGTCTTAAAAAGGCCATGCTACTGAACCAACAATCCAGCTACTGCATGTTGATGGGTATTATGGCAAGACCAGTGAATTACATAAGCATGTGCCCATTCCCACACATCATTTCCATGAAGTGGGTTGCTTGATCAGAAGCAATGCTGTGTGGAATGCCATGGCAGTAGATAAGCTATTTGATAAGTACACAAATGGTAGTTGTGGAAGAAGCACTGCATGTAGGGAAGACAACCCCATATTTGGAGTATGTGTTTATAGCAGTTGGAACAATTTGCTGCTTTTTTGATGATGGAAGTGGTCCAATGTAATCAACCTGGTACCAGGTAGCAGGCTGATCAACTCAGGTAATGTCATAACAGGTGCTGAGTGTGGTTTCTCCTGCTGGCAGATTGGGCAATCTGCAGTGGCTATAGCCAAGTCAGCCTTGGCAATGGGAAGTGCGTGTTTCTGTTCCCATGCATAACCTTCATCCCTACCACCTTGGCCTCTTGGTTCATGAGTTCATTGGGCAATGACAGGAGTGGCTGGGGAAAGAGACTGAGGACTAGCAACCTTGTAGATCATCTTATCCACATGATTATTAAAACCATCTTCTGCTGAAATCACCCTCTGGTGAGCAATCATGTGGGACACAAATATTTTCATGTTTTTACTCACTCAGAAATGTTTATCTACATACCTTTCCCCAGATCTCTTTGTTAGTAGCTTTGCAATCATATTCTTAGCAGTTCCTTACCACCCACCCAAACCATTGCCAACAGTCCATGAATAAGTATAAATATGCAACTCCAGACATTTCTACTTCCAAGCAAAATGAAGAAGAATGTGCACTGATTGAAGTTATGCCAGCTAGGAGGATTTGCCCTCATGATTATCCTTCAATTATGTCCCAGAAATATGCTGCAGTGCTGCAGATGCCCACTTTCAGGTGGTACATACATATCATGCAGAACCATTAGTATACCAGGCCTGAATTTTCTCTTCCTCAGTTAACTGATTGTAAGGAACTCCCCAAGAGGCCATAGCTGTGGGATAGGAAAGAAAAGGTAATGTGGCAGGAATGGTGACCAGGGGCATTTGGGCCACTTCCTTATGTAACTTATTTGTGTCTTCAGGACCCACTCGAGCCCTATCTCATATGCATCAATTCCACTTTATGATGGAGTGCTGCTGTGCATGACGGACTTAGCAATTTGGTGGGTCAGATAATACCCAGCTCATGACAGGTATCTCAAGTCTCATGGTAATTTGGTGGCCCATGGTTAAGTGTTCAGTCTCTACCCAGTAGCAGGCCAAAAGCTGTTTCTCAAAAGGAGAGTGGTTTTCTGAAAAGGTAGCATGACTTTTCACCAAAATCCTAAGAATCTGCAATGTGTTTCTTCTTTAGGGGCCTGCCAAAGGCTCCAGTTGTCATTTCTACTTGGCACTGACACAATCAGCATCATTAGATATCCTGGATCACATAGCCTGAGTGGCAGTACAGCTTGCACAGCAGTCTGGACCTGTCACAGAGCCTCCTCTTGTTCCACTCCTGACTCAAACCTAGCAGGTTTTATTGTCACTTGGTAAATGAGCTGAAGTATCACACCCAAATGAGGAATAAGTTCTCTCCAAAACCTGAAGTGACCAACTAAGCATTATGCCTCTGGTTTGGTCATAGAAGGGGACAGATGTAAGCTTAGCCTTCACTTTAGAAGGGATACCTCTACAAGCCCCACACCACAGAAAACCTAGAAATTTCACAAAGGTGGAAGTCCCCTGTATTTCTGTTGGGTATAT
>JAQZBX010111261.1:0-10299 GCA_029593785.1 Cabassous unicinctus
CCAAAGACAGACACATTTATAAATGTACTTCAGAGTGAATAAGTGTGCCAAGTTTGAGATTCAGATTTGTTGTATCTGAATGTAGAGATGGGGTTGCTTCGGAAGTCAGATTTTTCAGACTTCTGATCTTACTGAAGGGGGAACCGAGGCCCAGAAAGGTTAGATGATTTGCCCAAACTCACAGAACTAATTAATGACAACACTGCAATGGAAGCCTTGGTCTCCTAACCCCCAGCCCATTTAGCCCCCATGTAAATCTTCTGTATTCCCTTCTGCCACCCATCTGGAGCATGCCTAGGTCATCCAACAAACCCCAATGAATACTGTTTCTTAATCTATCATAGTGCACTAAGTATATACATACAAGTAACTCCTAATAAAATCTTAAGTTATACATGACATATTCACGTTGTTACTTCTAAAAGTTTAAAGAAAAGACCATAAGACTGTGGAAGCTGCTGGTTTCTTGGCCTTTCTAGTTCCTTTTTCTGCCTCTACAAAATCAGGTGTGCCAAGGCCCACCCCCCCCCTGACATCCCCTCAGCACAGATGCTCACATAAGAATCAGCTGAAAGAATAGTTTGTGGGCTACTTTTCTTAAAAATCTCACTTCTGAAGAACCTGTATTTTAATATTGATGCTGTATATGGAGGTTTTTGTGTCAGGCATTTTTTCTGAGTTATAGAATGATCTGGAACGAGAGAAGAACATTTCACAGTACCGCTGTATGTAGTTGCTGGGTGTGAATTAACCTGTAAACCTCTGAAATGATTGGATTGTGGCTTTCACCTGAAATGCTATCCAGCTGAGATTTCTGCCTATGATTTCTTCTGTGTCTCTTGTGGTTGGCTTTTAGATGCTTGCTTTTCTGTCCCATAGGGCTTCTTAGGCAAGAGGCTCTTCTGGGTAGCTTATGTCTCTATAGTTCAATTTTATATTGTCTTTTTTCTTTAATTTCATATGCTGAATATGAACTTGTGTCACCATTACAATAATCTGCACCTGTTTATGTAGAAGGTGGGGCTCACAGAATCATCCATTGTGAATTTAGTGAGGAGAAACGTGGACCGTGGACTTTACCTTCTCAGACACAAACATTGTGCAGCCTTTCATGGGACATGAGAGGAGCCGCTCCACTTTAATCAGAAGGTCTGTGGTCTGCCTGCAGAAAAGGGAGCAGGCCCAAGTCAAATGCCTCTGGGCATAAGAGAAAGTTGGAAGTCCTATATCCCTGGTTCCCTTCTGAGGATCAGAACCCTGCAAGCACAGTAGGGAGACTTCCAGCATTAATTAGGTTGACCTGGCAGGAGCAAAAGGAATAATTTATCTCTGCTACCTGCTTCCCTAGTATACACTTTAGGATTAGAATGAATCTCCATTTCATAGAGATAGATAGTAAATTATAGGTTACCAGGGCTGGAGTGGAGGGGAAGAGGGAGTTATTATCTAATGGACTCAGAGTTTCTGTTTGAAGTGATGAAATAGTTGTGGTAATAGATTTGGGCGATGGTAGCACAATATTGGGAATGTAATTAATACCACCTAACTGAATACCCAAAAGTGGTTAAAATGAGCAATGTCAAGTTGTATATATGTTACTATGATAAAAGATTTTAAAAAAGAACCTCTGTAAGTCATTTTGGACATCCCTTCGTATATTGCCAAACCCATCTCTAGTTTTCTTTTAGTGTAATTGCACAAAAGCTTTTCTAGTTCTCATCTAACTTTTTTGAAGCTACAGCTATAGTTTTATTCTGCCTCATCATCAAGCTTATATTAATCATAGCCAGAGCTAATCTGTTCACCCATAAATTTAGGGCTGTGGTGTAAGCACACAGAAGATGCTGAGCTGCCATGAGATGCTGGGGATAAGCAAGAGGCTGAGAGCTTCCGTCTGGCTGCTTCTGACACTGCTGGGCCTGCCCTCCTGGCTTGTGGTTGATTTGGGAGTATGGAAGGCAGTGGTGGTGCCTTCACCAGGCCATTTCTGTGGCTTATCTACGGTCTGGGATTTGTCTACCCCTCATTTGCTGCTTGCTGATAGATTCTTTTGAGAAAGAAGCCAAACCGCCACAATAAAGCTAAAGGATGCCATTTGATTTACGAATTTGAGGTCTCTTGAGGGGGCTGAGGCCCAAAATTGCTTTGGTAAGCTCAGAATTTACTCATTGTGCCCCAAAGCAGAAGATAATGTTTGAGAACTGGTTCCTCTGTGGGTGCTTGCAAATGTATGCAGATGGGTGGGTGTGTGGGTTGACAGGAACCAAGAAAAAAATCATTCGGATAACAATGACTTTTGTTTTTGGCTTGCTTTGTAAGTTTCTTATCCTTGAAAAGAAGCATTTTTATAGTGGGGGAAAACATGAGAAGGTACTAGCTCGTTGTGTTTCATTGATCTTTAGCCCTTTGAATTTTTTCCCTTCAACTGCCTGGCAGTTTCTTCCAACACCCATCCCAATCCACCAAAGATGGTCTTGCTCACCTAGAGGCACACTGCAGCCCAACCATTTTCGCCCCGGTCCGTTTAATGTGTCCTTGTTTATTTTTAGGGTTGCTGTCTCCCCAGCTTCCGGGCTCCTTCGAAGGGTCAGACTGGCATTCTTAACCATTTCTGGTGGTTCCTTAGAGGGGTTTAGAGGATATGGTAGTTAGATAGCCACCATGAAACATCTTTCCCTTTCTTAACCCTACAGTTAGCTGTTTCTACATTCATTCAGCAGGCACATATTGGACATTTTGCAAGGCACACAGCTCCCACCCTCCAGAGAATCGCAGTCCTGGCAGATGCACATAGGGCACAGTGTGGTGATGGCATGATAGGGAGTAAGTCCTGTTTAAGGGGTTGGCAAAAGTGGGTACAGTGTGCCATAAGAGTTTAGGACGTAGACAGGTAGTGATAGGAAGGACAGAGATTTTAGGTAAAAGGATCATCACGAGCAAAGGTCAAGTAGCGGTAGAGTGCGAGAACCACATACAGAAAGCTGAGTTTTCCCGGGGCCTCTCTAGAATGCATGAAAGGTAGTGAGGGAGATAGGGCTGAAGACCAGGGCTATGGTGTATGCAGAAAGCCTTACATATATGGAGTCTGGGCTTCCAAACACGGAGCTGACCCATCAGGAATGTGTGAATATGAGAAGAGCAACACTGGAGAAGGCCTTTCCCTTCTGGGTATTCTTAGATTCCTAGCACACACGTGCTGGAAGGGGCCTATCTAATCCAGCCCCCATGTCATTCCCATGACTATGAGTTCCTTTGTGGACGACTGACTTGGTCGAGGTTAGGTTGTTGGGTGGCCATGTTTTTTTTCCCATGTCATATGGTGCCCACAGTATTGTGTTTTTCTGCACCCATTGGCAAACTTTAAAAGCGGCACCATTGAGGTCCGCAAAAATAGTCCTTTTTTTAAAAAAAAAATTGAAATATTTGTGCAATTGACATTATATGAACATTTTAACAAATTGTTGTTGTACATTTTGTACGCTACACGAGGAGAGGTTTCATATACAGAGCAACAGTTGGAATAGAATAAATTCTTTGAAAGAAGGAAAAGCATTAAAATGTTCTTTAAACTGCCTGAAAATCAGGATTTGTGTTAACTTTGACATCCTGCATATAATTTTGCTATGGCAGTAACTGAGCTTCATGAAATCGCGGGTTACAGAGGTAAGATGACATCAGACTCATGACTTGATTGGTACTGTATGTTTTCATTAAAGCAATTGCATGCCAGTAATGACTAGGAATACTAGTATATAAAAGGCCACTGCTCAGTGCATGTCTGAAGTGTTCCTGCATCTTTAGGGGAAAAACAATGACTAGTTTAACTTTTTTTTTGTCTTTGTTGGATACATTTACATTGCAGTATTTACAACTTCAGAGTGAGAAGTATGAGGGAAAGTTTCTCTTTGGTTCCATTTTAAGTCACTTTACAGTATTTAGTTGCTGTAGAAATTTTGGAAGTATTTGATATTTTGTAGGCTCTGTTTCATAAAATTGAGGTTACTAAGGCCCAGAGAAATGAAACATATTTTTTTTATTATTGAATATTAAGCCTTCACTCTGTGTCTAGCACTGTGCTAGACATTGAATAATAAAAAATGGATCAGGCACTATTGTTTTCGACCTAGTGTTTCCTGCCTTATTACCCCTAATGCCTTGAGAGTTGATTCTTAAATTTGGATTCCAGTGGATATAAAGTATTTTATGTTTCCATTTGGAGGAGTATGGCAGAAGAGGCTGTTCAAGGAATATACTTTTTCTAACAACCACCAGGTGTCAGCAGAGGACTTGGAACTCTTCATGGCAACATCTGTGTTCTTGTTTTTCTTAGCTCACTGAGGCCATCCCCATTGGAACTTTTCAAAGGCAGTAGACTTCCACTGGGCCACCTTCTCCCAAATATTAATGTCACTTTCTCCTCTGAACCACATCACAGTTATTTGCATTTGCCTTATAAAAGCAGCCCAGAATTAAAGCTTTCAATCCTGTCTTTTAAGGTGATGGCTCTACTGAGTAGAGGAACTATGGAGGTGGTGGGTAGGGGAGTATCACTCAAGCTCTTGTTTTCGCTGGACATCCCCACACACACAGATAGGTGGAGCCCACCCTCATTCAGTGTGGAAAAAGGCGCAGGGACCAATCCTTTCCCTGCACAGAGAAACAATCTGATAGTGGAGCTCGATGACTTCAAATTGCAGAAACAGGTTTTCAGAGAGTAAAGGAGGGTGGCCTAGGTTTCTTCACTGACCCAGCCATTTTGTTCATTGTGTAGCATGTACTCGGTGTGTGTTTTATTCAACAATGTGTTGACTGAAACAGGAACCCTTGGTGAGGTGGGTCTTGATTTGTATCATGCTGGTTTTCTCTAGTTTCTCATCTTCCTCACTTGAGTGGGCAAGCTGGGCGGGATCTGGTATGGGATATTGGGCAGTAGGGTTGGAGAAAACTGGGGAATTGCTCCCTGGGACACCTAGTCTTTTTTCAAGTCTCCTAGAACGTCAAAATTGGTAGCAGTTAGTAGGCTGTCGGTAAACTAGAGGAGAAACCAGCTGGGATGGTTAGAGCCTCAACGCCAACCACCAGCTCGAGCAGCTAAAGTTGCTGGGGTGTATGGCCTGCAGGGGGTGGGCAGTAAGGCAGCACTGAGACTATCCTCTGAAGTAAGGGTCTGATTGATGTAAGTTTCAGAGTTTAGGCATGCTGTGGGGATTCCCTTTGGACTGATTAGTGGAATTTGACAAATCCCATTACATCTAATTCCAGCTGCTATTCAATTTCTTCTGTTCTTTTATATTGAATAAAAATTGCTAAATAAGACAGCGTGTCAATAGGATTGAAAAATATTTTGAATATGTCGTTTTTGTAGTTTTTTTGTGTGTGTGTGATAACAGTCAAAGAGAATCACCTGTTCCTTAAAACAACATGCAGGGTGACTTCAACAGGCAGTGCATACACAAACGCCACTGAAGAGGGTGACTGGAATGCATATTGGGGATGCACCCAGCTCAGTGTTGGGGCAGCAGCTTGGGAAGGTTTTCAGACTTGTGTTAGAATATACATTTTAAGCAGCTTAAAAAAATAATTTTTTCTGTAGTTGGCTTGACTTCTATTTAACACAGGAACGAACTGCATATGGGATTGTATAAGGGGCGGATCCAATCATAACCAAATCAAAGTGTCTTTGCTTCATGATCATTTTAGTTAAAGGTATCTGACATTTCCCATTCTTCAGGGAACCCTACAGCTAGTGCCATTCTTGCTCATGGAAACTTGATCCTCCAGATTCAGGCCATATTGCTCTGCGTTGATTCCTGCTTCTCCCAGAAATGGATTCATATACCCCCGTCCCCCTTTTCAGATCACTGGAGTGATCCTGCTGGCTGTTGGAGTCTGGGGCAAACTCACTCTGGGCACCTATATCTCCCTTATTGCCGAGAACTCCACCAATGCTCCCTACGTGCTCATTGGAACTGGCACCACCATCGTCGTTTTTGGCCTGTTTGGATGCTTTGCTACGTGCCGCGGCAGCCCATGGATGCTGAAACTGGTGAGTATTTCTCTACATATTGCTGCTTTTTCACTTACTTTTTAAAAATATAAATCATATGAAGGTGAAGTAGCTCTTCTTGAGGTCACAGACAAGGCCTTAATTTTCATTGACTCTAATTTTAGTCCAGACTCTTACCCAATGCATCCTTTAATCTCCCAGAGGGAAATAGCCCCAAACCCAGCCTGGCACAATAAATCCAGTCCTGGTCCCTCGAGGTAGATGATGAAATAGCAGTGGCCAGCGATTCTGGTAGGCCATTTATATCCTCATGGCAAGATGCCCTGCTCTAGTTTTGAACTCTGTCTTAGAAATCTCCTCAAGCATGTGATATGCAGCTTTAGTGAGCAAGACAGCATCCTGAACATAAGCAGCCTTTCAGCTCCAAGTTCCCATTGGAGAAATACTTTCTGCCTCCCTGAGCCTGGCCATGCTTGGATGCATGTACTTGCTCTTCTTTAAACCTATACTCCCTGGTTCAGTGCTGTGGGCATTGAGCTAAGCCAGAGCTTCCCGGCTCAGAGGGTTGATGCAGTGCCAAGTGTTTGCTACCAGGCCAGTGCTGGAATCCTTTACTCTCATAGGATAGACAAAGCGTTGATGTTTCCCAAAGGGTAAGGACAGTCATCTTGTTGCTGTGAGTCTTAACCTTTTGGTAGACCAGTTGCCTAATTCTCTTCTCACTGTCTATGCTTTCCATTGATGAGAATTCTTTCATTGAAGAATTTTATAGATAAAAGGTTGGCAAGGGCCTCTCCTCAAAAGAAACTTTTGTTTAAAGGGATTTATTATACAGCCAGTGTTGAGAACCTCTTGTTTAATGGGATGAATAGCAAATGGAGAATTAACTTCAGAGTCATAGAAAAGAAAGATTGTTTTAAAAAATCTGTCCCAAACAAGAAGAGGGAAGACGTGTTCTTGAGACCTGATTCTGTCACAAACTGACTTAGGTCTTTAGTGACAAAGGCATAATATCTTTGGGCCTTTGTCCCCAATGCATAATGTCACGTATCCACCTGTACAGTTTCATACAGAATAGTTTCACTGCCCTGAAAATGCCCTGTGCTCCCACCTATTCATTCCTCCATCCCATTGAACCCCTGGCAACCACCAGTCTTTCTTTTTACTGTCTCTAGTTTCGTGGAGGTCATATTTTCATGTTATGTGATGGAGACTTAGAGATTAAATAACCTGCCCAAGTTCACACACCTGATGACTGGAGAATGGGGATTAGAATCTATGTCTTTTTCTAAGGCCAGGACTGTTTTTACTACAGTATTTTCATTTGGAAGAAATTATGACCCCTACATACCTGTATGTACTACAAGCTCTTCCCAATTGGCTTTTGGCCAAGGCCTTCTGAAGGTGAAGCGGCCACCATCTGGAAACTTCTGGAGGCAGGGAACTTCCCAGAGACAGAACTGCTGCTCTGGCCAAGAGTGGAAGTCACTTGGTTAACTGTCAGTCTAGAATTTCACAGTCCTCATTTAACCTAATTAATCACAAAGCAACTGAAAGTAGCATTTCTACTTTACAGAGGCCCAGAGAGGCTGTCTCTTTCCTAAGAGTTCGTTTGTGACAAGGCAAGGACTCAAATCTAGGAGGAGTTCTGTCCACCAATTCAAATGTCCCTTCTTCCACCTGCCTCCTGATAGTAACTTTCCTGCATGACTTTCCGGTGGAGTCTAGGCCTGGTGTGAGGCACTCTCTACAGTAAAGTGTGCTTCTAATTGTATTTTGTATTTTGCGTGACATTGAAAAAGAAAAGTAGTGTACGTAGGGCAATCTACTCATAATTAAGTGTTTGATAATTTAGTGGCTGTTCTTTAAGTGTGTTTTTTAGAGAATTTTGTTAATATTTAGAAAGAATTTTAATCCAGTGTTTCCTTCTTTTAATATACGTGTCACTAGCTGAGAAAAATAATTTATGATCCTATGCACATATGTATACTTTACAAGCATGTGTACACTTTGAAGGTAAGTAATATGGCAATGTACAGTCAATCCAAATTCCACAGCATCGTTTAGGGCCATTCCAAACATTCAGAACCACTGTGTTTCATTTTTGAGATGAGAAGAAGCAAATTGTATGGCGTGTGCCTTTTCGATAAGGAATAGATTCTCTTTTCTTTAATCTGCTTTTCAATGTCAGAAAAATGGAAACTTTTAATGTCTCATAAGTACCATGTAGCACACACTTACAAAATCAACTTGGCAAGTACAGGATGCATGAGATGAGCAAGAAGCATTAAGGGGTTTTAGATGCTTTCACACATTGTTAGTAATGTAGCATTATTTGCCTTCTTAAAGGCTGGAAACTCCATGTAGTGTCTAAAATTAGAGAGGTAAGTAGCCCTCCCGCATGCTGCTGTGGACCATTGTATTCAGGAATGACCATGGCCGCCATACTGAAGAGGAACGCTCCTCCTGTGCACACTTCAGGTCTTTCATCCAGGATGGGAGGGATACAATTCCAAATGAAGGGGCGTGGACACCATTTCATGAGATGTGGTTGAGGAAACTGAAGGGATTTACCCACAGGGAGAAAAGCAGCAGGTTCACGTCATGTCTGTGTTCACACATATGAAGGACCATTGCATAGAAGAGGGGTTGGGCTGGTTCCTTGTATCTCCTGAAAGCAGAACCAACACCACAGAATGGAATTCTCAAGTAGACAGACTTGTATCCAAGGGAAAGGAAGTCTTTCCAACAATAGGAACAATCTAGAAACTGAATGGGCTTCAGGGGAAGGGTGGGGGGAGAGAGTGGCACACAGGTGCTAGATAACCATTGTGAGGAAGATGGAAAGAAGGACACTCAGGGTGGAACTGTCTTACGACATTTTCTAGCTCAAAGATTGTTAACAGTAAAAATAATGGATATCTTAATTGTTGTGAAAGGCCCTTCCAGATTTCTCTGGATTGAGCCTAGCTGTCATGCACAATGCCAGTCCCTTGATGAGCACTCTTCAGCATGTACACCCCAAAATTCTTATGCCTATTATAAGACACACTACAATATTTGAAGATCATGGGGGAAGATCTAGAGAAAAGTGTTGTCAAACTTTTTCTAAACTTTCTCTGGGGAATGTGAGGGTTTGTGTAATTCTCCTGACAAGAAGTAACCTACCCTGAAGCAGCATTTTCCTTAATCCTGACATATCTGACTTTGTCCTTGTCCACTTGATTTTCAGTATGCCATGTTTTTGTCCCTGGTGTTCCTGGCTGAGCTTGTAGCTGGTATTTCAGGGTTTGTGTTTCGTCATGAGGTGAGTAAACATAAATTGGAGAACTCAGTTAATGGGTCTTTGGGAGGAAAATTTTGGAAACCTCTTGAAATGTGTAAAGGGTATTCCCAGGTTTCTCCAGTGGTATTGCTAGTTTCCACATGTAATGTGATATGAGCTGAAATGCCAGTAAAATTCTAAATGCAGGAATTTTGCCAAACTCAAAACTTTACTTGTTGACCTACACTCTAAAAGGATTCTCCACCCTGTTTTAAAGCAATGACCTTCAATATAGGTCAAATATTCCTTTTCAGATAGCTGCCTCAGCAAGGCAAAAATGTGTATCTGTCTAATGGAAGATTTCTAAAACTGCAAAGCCAAGCCAAACTAATTGTCTTGCTGCCTTATAAATCCATTATTTTAAAGCCAGAAAATGGATACACATGTGTTAGAAAAGAAAAAAAATAGCAAGATATAGGTGGAAAACACATTGAGGTTGAGTGTTGCTATGACCATGGAAAGTCTGGCTTCATCTGCTCCCAGGCCCTGCTTTTGAACTTGGCCATGTTACGTCCCCAGTGAGCTTGCCTTATTGCTTTCTGCTCCTTCTCTGTGGCCCTGGTTTTTCCTTTTACTGGAGGCAATAGCTCAGATGCCATAGCTGACTTCCAGAACCTATTTCATGTGGCGCTTGATCTGGAATTAGATCCCCTCCCCTACCTCACTTCTTATTCTCGGGTGAGATGAAGCCTGATAAAGTCCCAGCCTTGACAGTCTTGTAGGTGCCCAAAATGCATGTGTGAGACTCCAGGAGCAGCCTGGCTCACTACCCCGTTGCCCACTTCATCCTGTGCTGCCGGGACTGGGATCCACGGAGGGATTTTCTTTTAATGGTCCCTGTCACCTAGGGTCTGGATATTCTCCCTACCTAACCTCTTTTCACATGAAACACTTAGGAGTCGGGTAGGTGGAGCTTCCAATGCTGCTTTTTAGGCCACACTTAGCATAGATTTACTCAAATGGATGC
>JAQZBX010111262.1:0-10299 GCA_029593785.1 Cabassous unicinctus
GTGGCTTAATGGTCGCACTTGGGGTATAAGACTTTACAGAAGCAACTATGATGATGGTACTATATTCCGCATCCAAAATCAGCCAGCAGCTATCACACCTTTGAAACCTTCGGCAGTTGGCCCTAACCTTATACTCTATCCCCTGCCACCTCCTCCCCCTCCATCTCAAACAAGACCTCCTGTTTCTCCTTCCCCACTCACATCCTTTAGCATCACCTATACTTCCACAACAACTAGTTCCACTGATCCATCCCCCAGCACCTCTCTATCGCTCGCCAATCCATTCATGTCCCTCCTTACTGCTTCCTTTTACACTTTAAATGCCTCCAATCCCGACCTCACCCGTGACTGCTGGTTGTGTCTCTCCTCCGTTTCGCCCTACTACGAGGCAATTGCTATCAACGCCTCCTACCAAATTTCTACAGATTCCAATCCTGCCTCTTGTAATTGGAATCAAACAAAAATAGGGCTAACCATCCAGTCTGTTTCTCAAAGTGGGCTTTGTATTACTATATCTGGAGTCTCTGTTATTCCCTCTATGCAAGTTTTCTGTAATCTCACCATTTCCCCTGCTGCAGATGCAAAGTTTTTAATCCCCCGCAACAACACAAAATGACTTTGCTCCTCTACAGGTCTCACACCGTGCCTCAGCATCGCAACTCTCAACGTCACTGGAGAAACTTGCGTGCTCGCTACCATCCTTCCCCGCATCTACTTCCACACTAACGACCAATTCTTTGATTCTTGGCAGCATCACCTGCTACCAGTCTATGTGCAGAAATGCGAGGTCATCACTGTGATAACTATTGCTTCCCTTTTAGGTATTGCTGGAATCAGCACCGGAGCTGCTGCCCTTGGCACACAACAAGCAGCTCTCTCCTCCATCAGAATGGCTGTAGATGAGGACATTGCCTGCATAGAAACATCCATCTCCCATCTAGAAAAATCTCTAAACTCCTTATCTGAAGTAGTCCTCCAAAACCGTAGAGGTCTAGACCTCCTCTTCTTAAAGCAAGGAGGGCTATGTGCTGCATTAGGAGAAGAGTGTTGTTTCTATGCTAATCACTCTGGCCTTATTAAAGATAATATGGCTCAGTTAAGAGAGGGGTTAGCTAAACGTAAGAAGGACTATGATTTAATGTTCTCCAGTAACTGGACCTCTTGGGGGTTCGATAAGTTTCTCCCTTACCTCCTCCCCTTCTTAGGTCACCTCATAACTATTTTGCTTCTCCTCTCTTTGTGTCCCCTGCTGTTCAAAAAGCTTTTACATTTGCTGCAAGAATCTCTCTTTAACAAGCCAGTCACGGTTCAATACCAACAACTGGCCACAAGCAAGAACGCCTGCCTTCAGCTCTCCCACACTAGTTTAGGCACCCTTAGGCGCCTAAGCCCCCACGAAAGCCAAACCCCGCATCTGCTACGTTAGTATGTCCCTATCCCTCTCCTCCCCTCCTCTCCCCTTTCCCCCTTCCCTCCTTTAGCACTGACTCCACAGATCTCTATCCCTGGATGCTGCACTGGTCACACACAGAAGACAGGAACCTAGCCAACTGTTGCCAAGGGCCCTGGCCAGCAACTGCTATGGTTTCCGATGACAGGTGACATCCAATACTCTGTATAGCACTCGCCCCATCCTTCTAATCTCCTTATCCCTACCAGCCCTGCAGCCTACCCTCTTCCTTCCCTCTACTACTAATAAATTTAAAGGGGGAGATGGTGTTGGTGCCCTGATAATAGATAATGTGGAGTCAACTTCATCTGGCTACTTAAAACTGCAGTGCTGCCCATTCTGAAGGTATGTAGATCCCCTCCTATGGGAACAGCATGCTACTCAAAAACATGCTCCTGGCTTATGCTACGGTTGGTACCACTGGGTGCAAGGGAAAGCACTGCAAAGGAGGGCCCAAATAATAAAGGCCGTTTTTGAGCTCCTTGAGAAATATGCCTCTTTAGGTGCTGGACTGGTTAGTCAATAACGGGTAACAGGACCCTTCTCTTCACTTGCGGCTAAGCCGCTGGATCAACCTAAGACAGGAACCTGGCCAATTGCTGCCTACAGTAACCTGGCCAATTGCTGCCGACCAATAGCTGCCATGGTCTCCCATGATGGGTAAGATCCAGCAGCCGCTCAGCATGGTCCTAACCTAAGACAGGCACAGTCCCCCCCCAAAAAATAAAAATCGTCGAGGCCTCTATTTCCCCCAGCAGGTTAATGCCAAAAGATCGCCTATGGGGACCTTCACGGCAGCATTCTACAGTTTTTCAGCCAAGGCTCTACTAATAAATTTAAAGGGGGAAATGTTGTAGGATATACAAAAACATAGCACCCCCTCCTAACCCCCCTTTAACATGGCTGCTAAGGCTAAGAGAAGCCTAAGCTAAGAAAAGCCCGCATCTCTCAACCACCGGCAGTGAAAAACCACCAATGCCCAACCACCATTCATCCCTGAACCCACCAATCCTTACCCTCCTCCCTGTTCGCGCCACAATCTTCCCGCCACTCCTGCACCCGCCAATCAACAACCGCCACATCCCCCTATGCCCTATAAAAAGTGTTGCACTTCCTGAATAAACAGACCTGCGCCACTCTCCTCGTCTCTGCTGTCGTCTCTCTCTGCACCGCGTCCATCCTCCACACCCGTCAACCCCCACTGGGGGCCCCTCAGAGGCCCCCGAACTCCCCTCAAGCTGTGGTTAGTTAACTTAACAAATCTAACTAAAATTTGTGTTTTATTTGCTGCTATGCATGTGTCTTCACTTACAATCATCTTCAAAACTCTGGTTTTACCTAACACTTTGTGACTGCATGAGTTACTTGAACTTTTAAATGTAAGATACTTGTTTGTTTAGCTGCTATGTTCTTCCTTTCACTCACTTTCAATGTAAAAACACTGCTTTTACCTAATGCTATGCCAAAGACCTGGGTTCTTCAGTTTTCAAATCTAAGCAAGATACTCATTACTTTGGCAGCTATGCACTTGTTTCACTTAAAACCAATGCCCAACAGGGTTCTTACTAAGCCAATGCTCCAGTTTTTCACTTTTGAAATCTAAGTAATATTTTTGTTTCTTTTCCTGGTTTTCACGTGTTTTCCTTAACCATCAACGTCAAAACACTTCTTTCCCTAATGTTGGGTGAATGAGGTCAGTATTTTGGTTTAGAAAACCAATAAAGAAACTTGTTTCATTGGCTGCTTTTCATATGTATTCACTTACAATCAACTTCAAGTCATTGGAAAGACATAACTCTCTGTGAATGCAGAAGATACTTCAAGCATGAAAGTTAAATAAGATACTTGATTGGCTGCCATGCACTTGATTTCACTCACTATGTCAACACGCTGCTTTTAGTTCAATGCAGAGGTTTCTTCACTTTTACAAATTTAATAAGATTTTTATTTTATTTGCTGCTATACATGTATTTTCACTTACAATAATCTTCAAAACACTGGTTTTACCTAACACGCTGTGAATGTAGGAGTTACTTCAACTTTGAAAATAAAGATAATATTTTGTTTTACTGCTATGTAAAACAAACTGCTCCACACCACATAATACCAGACCCCTCCACACCAAAACACACCACAATACATGACTTCACATCACACCACACTGCCCAAAACCACACAAAGCCGCATGACACTCCACAACACACCACACCATTCCAAACCACACACCACACCACTCCACACCACACCAGACAAATCCACACCACACCACACTGCTCCACACCAAACCACACCACACAAACTCCACACCACACCATATTATACCATGCACCATGATATCACTCCAAACCACAACACACCAAATCATATCAAACAACACCACACCAAACCACATCACAACAGACAAAAGTGCTCCACTCCACACCACACACCAGACCACAAGACACCATAGCACAACAAACCATATCACACTACAATGCACCACGACACTTCACAGCACACCACAACATATGACTCCACATCACACCACTCAACTCCACACCACACCACACCACACCACTCAGCTCCACACCACACCAAAGCATACCACAACACACCACAACACATCACACCACACCAAAACAACACACCACTACACACCAAACCATACCATACCATTTCACACAACACCACACGACAACACACTGAACCAAACCACACCACAACACTCCACAACAAACCACAACACATGACACCAGACCATTAGCACCATACCGCACCACACCACTAAACACCACACACACAACACACCAATCCAAAACACTCCACACAACAGCACACCACAACATATCACTCCATATCACTACACATTATACCCATAACATGACACCAAACCACACCACAACACTTCACATCACAACACTCCACACCACACCATATCACTCCACACTACACCAAACCAGTATACACCACTCCACAAACACAACACAACAAGAATCCACACCACAACACTCCACACTTCACAAAATCACACCAGACCACACCAAACAACTCAACATGACACCACAAACACCACACAACACCACATCACATTGCTACACACCACACCAAAACAAACCACAAGACTACACAGCAGACCACACCACAAAACTTCACACCACTCCACACCACACCACACCACTCCACAACACACCACAAACCCACCACACCACTGAACAGCACACTGCACCACACCACACCACAAAACTTCTCAAAACACCCCTCCACAAAACACCACAGAACACCACTCCACACCACACCACTACCAACCACACCACACCACATGACTCCACATCCGACCACACCAACACTTAACACGACACCACTCCACACCACACCGCACCACACCACACCAAAACACCCCTCTCCAAAACAGATTACACCAAACCACAGCACTCCACACTGGACCACAGCACAACAAACCACACTAAATGGCACCACTACTCACCAAACCATACCACACCACATAGCCCCACAACACACTGCACAAAACAACACAACACATTACCACAACACACCCTATAACTCCACTCCACACCACACTACAACATTCCACACCACACCACAACACACCACTCCACAGTGCACCGCATCAAAAAATCAACACAACACAACACACCACACCAAACCACATCACTCCACCCACAACAAGACACAACACACCACTTCGCAGAACACTAAACCGACCACACCACACCACGCCACACTACACTGCAGTGCACTGCACGGCACAACACCACTCCACACCACACCATATAATACCAAACACACCACCCAACACCACTCCACAACACACACATCCACACCACACCACTACACACAGTACCACACCACACCACTCCACAGAACACCACACAACTGCTAACCAAATCACACAACACTGCACCACTCTGCTACACCCCAAAACACACTGCTCCACACCACACCAAACCATGACACAACACAATTCACCACACCACACAACTGCTACTGCACAACACCACATCACTGCAAACCACACCTATACACTCCACACCAATCCACTCCACACCCCACCAACCACACCACTCCACACTCCTCCACACCACACCACACAACTCCACACCATTCAAAATCACACCACACCATTCCACACCACACCGCTGCAGAGCACACAGCTCCAAGTGACACTAAAGCACACACCAGCCCAAACACACCATGCAAGACTACAACATAACTCAGGACACTATTCCAGACCACACCCTCTAAATCACTCCTTATCTCACCACACCACATCAAACCACTGCACACCATTTCACACCAAACCACACGACACCACAACACTCCAAAAAACTCCAAACCACACCACACGACACCACACCACTCCAAACCACAACACAGCACACTGGATCATGTCACATAACACCACAACACACCACTCTACACCACACCACTCCAAACCACACAACACACCACACCATACCACAGTGCACTACACCACAACAGCACACATGGCACACCACCCCAAACCACAGCACAACACACCATATCATACCACACTACACAACACCACAACACTCAACACCACACAACCCCACACCACTACACACAGCACCACTACACATCACTCCAAAAAACACAACACCACACCATATCACAGCACATAACACCAATCCACACCATCACACCAATCCACACCAGACTACACCAGACCACAAAACATCAGTCAACACCACACCACAAGACACAACAAAACAAACCACACTGCTCCACACCACACCACAACACACCACTCCACACACCACACCACATCATATAACAACACACAACAGCACTACAGAGAACAACAATCCATGCCACACCACACCCACCACAACACACCACTCCAAACCACACTTCACCACCCGTAACCAAACAAACACACACCACATCACACAACACCATGCTGCAAAACACCACTCCAAACCACACAACATCACACCACACACACCACACAACTCCACACCACACCGCAAAAAACCACACCATATCACACACCAAACTACACCACACCACAACATATCATACCACAAACACCACACCACACCTTTCCCCACCACAACACACCACACTTCTCCATTCCACATGAAACTACACCACACCATAACACAATGCTCCACACCACAACACACCATACTACTCCATAAAAAACCAGAACAAATCACACCACACCACTTAACACAACACTGCACTACACCACTCCAAACGACACCACACTTCACAATATCATACCACATAATGGCACACCAAACAACACTACACTGCACAACAGTGCACCACACAACACCTCTCCACACCACCCCACCCCACACCATATAACACCACATCACACTACATCACTCCACACCACACACAATCACACCACATCACTCCAAACCACACCACACCACACCATTCGGCGTGGCATGATGCCACTTCACAACACACCACTCCACACCACACCAATCTACACCATACCACTCCAAATGACTCCAAGCCACACTACAACATACCATATCATACCACACATCACCACACTTCTCCACACCACACCACACAAGTCCACATGACACACTACACAATGCCCTACCATACTGTACCACACCACTCAAAACCACAACACAACAAACCACACAATACCACACCACAACACACAGCACCACACCAAACCACCCCACATCACTGCAAACCACACTTCACTACACCACAACAGTCCACATAAAATGAAAAAGCACCACGTACCACACCACTCCACATGACACCATATGAAATCATGTCACGCCAATCCACTCCACACCACAACACACCAGATCATACCAAACCACACCAAACACACCAGAACACACCACATCACACCACACTGCACTTCACCAATCTGCACCACACCACAACACTCCACACCACTCCAAATTATATCACACCACATGACACGACACCACACCATATATCTCCACACCAAACAACACCACATCATATAAAACCACAGCACACAACACCACACCACTCCACATCACACACCACACTACTCTACAGAACACCACAAAAAACCATGCCACACCACACCACTCCACTCCACACCACAGCACAACACACCACAAGACACCACTCCACACTGGACCACACCGCACCACACCACACCGCACTACACCACTCCAAACTATGCCACAAGACACCACACTGCCCTGCATGACACCATAACACTCCACCCCAAAAAACACCACACCATATTACACCACATCAGAGCACAACACACCACGCCACACCACATGACACCACACCCCTCCACACCACATCATATCATATCACACCACACGACACCACACCACTCCACAACACACCACACCAGATCATACCACACCACACCAAAACACACCACACCACACAACACCACTCCACACTACACGACACATCGCACCACACCAAACCACTCTAAACACCACCACACCATCTAAACGACACCACACCACTTCACACTGCAAAACACCTCCCCACACAACACAAAAGACACTACACCACACTGCTCCACACACCAAATACACTCCACACCATAGCAAATCATTTCACACCAACCACACCACACCATAACACACCATATAATACCGCAGCACATGACACCACATCATTCCACCCCACACCATAAGATATGTCTCTGCACCACACCCCAAAATACCATGCCACACCACACCACACCCATGACACCACACCACCCCATGCCCCAACACACCACACCACTCCACTCCAGACCACACCACACATCTAACTCCACACCATTCCACACCATGCCACTCCACACCATTCCACACTACTCCACACCACACCACAACATCACACCACACCACTGCACACCACACCACAATGCAGATCTCTGCAGTGCATCACAACACTCCACACCACACCACTACACACTACACTGCACCACAGCACTCAAGCACACACCAAACAATACTGCAACACTCCTAACCACTCGACAGCACACCACACCATATCACAGCCCTCCACACCAGTCCAAACCACTCCACACTGCACCATATCATACCACAGCACACCATTCCAAAACACACCACTCCAAAACACCCAGCACCACACCACACCATTCCACACTTCACTGTACTACACCTAACCACTCCACACCATCCACATCCGACAGCACCACACCAAAACACAGCACTCCACACCAAACAACACCACTCCACACCATACCACACCACAACACAACCTCAACACCACACCACACCACATCATACTACACCACACCACACCACAGCATTCCACACCTCTCCAAACTGCACCACACTGCACCACACCACACCATGACAGACCGCACTATATCACTTCATCCCAAACCATATTACACCACTGCAAACAATACCACACCACACCAATTCATAACACAACACACCACAAATCGTATCACAGCACACTGCACCACAACAGACCACACCACACCACAACACTCCACACTATACCACCAGAAACCACACCACACCACTGTACACAACTTCCACCAAACCACATCAATGCATACCACATGACACGACAGTACACCACTCCAAACCACACTGCTCAACACCCCTCCTTACCATACTACACCACAACACACAACTTAACACACCACACCACTCCACAACACACCACAACACACCCCACTGCTCCAGACCATACTGCTACACACTATGTAACACCGCATTGCATCACACCACATCGCACCAAATACCACATGACTCCTAACCACTCAACAGAACAACACTCCATATCACAGCATTCCACTCCACTCAAAATCACACCACACCACAGCATATCATACCACAGCACACCTCTCCACACCACCCCACACCACACGATATAACAACACACCAAAGCACCCCATACAACTCTACACCACACCGCTCCACGCCAAACCACAATAAACTTGCCAACACCACAACACTCCACAACACAACACACCAGATCATACCAAACCACAGCAAAAGATACCACACCACACCAAACTAAACTGCACAACACCGCACCACACCACACCACTCCAAACCACTCCAAACCACACCACAACACAACAAACCGCACTATATTGCACCACACCACCCCACCCCACACCACACCACAGCACACCACACCACTCCAAACCATACCACACCACACACGTAACACCGCACATTCCACAACATATAACAACACATCAGACCACAGCACACCACTCCACACCACATGACACGACACCACACAACACCATTTCATATCAAACCACAACACATGACGCCACACCACACCACACTACACCAGATCATACTACATCACACCAAATCACACCACACCACACCGCTCAACACCACACTACACGGACTGCACCACACCACACCACACCATGCCAAACCAAACCATATCACACCACACAACCCCACACCATTCCACACCACATCACAACACTCCATCCCACCCCAAACCACACCAGATCCATAACAACACACAACACATCACTCCACACCACTGCACACCTTAGGAAAACACAGCACCCCACACCACACCATTCCCCACAACCCCAAATCACACCACACCAAAATACCCCACACCACACCACACCATACCACTCCATACCACTGCACAACAAAACAAACCATATCATAACACACCACACCACAGCACTCCACACTACTCCACAACACCACTCCACAACACACCACACCCACAACACCCCATAGCACCACACGACACCACACCACACCACACCACACCACACAGCACCACAACACACCACAGTACATCACGCCAGTATAAACACCGCAGCACTCCACACCACACCACACCATATTACTCCACACCGCAAAACACTCCACACCACACTTCTCTGCAACACACAACAG
>JAQZBX010111263.1:0-10299 GCA_029593785.1 Cabassous unicinctus
GGGGGGTAAAAATGGATAAAAGTAAATAAATAAATAAATAAATCCTTAAAAAAAAAAAAGCATAGGGGAGTAAGATACAGACTATAGTTAGTAGTAATACTTTGACGATGCTCTTTCATAATTTGTTAACAAATGTTTCACAAAAATGCAAAGTATTTGTGATGGGGTGATGTGTGGGAGCCCTGTATGATGTTATGCATGTTTGTTTTGTAAGTTCACAATGTTTACTGAACACTTATTGTTTATGTATGTTCATGTATGAATGATATACTTCAATAAATAGTTTTCTAAAAAAAAGAAGACAATGATTTAGGGTGTTGGATGGTGTAGCAGTTTGACAGTTTGATATAGTTATGAATTCCAAAAATAGATACTGGATTATGCTTGTAAACTGGTCTGTTCATATGGGCACGATTAAGTTCCGATTAGGGCTTTCATTGGGCCACATCACTAGTGTGTTGAGTACCGCCCCTTGGTGGGTGGGGTCTCAAAGATAAAAGACATGGCAAAGGACAGAGGTGGAGGTTTTTGAGTTGGAGTTTTTCGAGTTGGAGTTTTGATGTTGGAATTCTGATGCTGGAGCCTGGGGAAGTAAACATAGAGGAGCTTGGTCGTGAGCGAGGAGAGAAGGCCCCTGGAAAAGAGACGAGCCATTCGCCTGATAGTTCATAGCTGGGTTTTGGAGAGCTGCAAAGCCTAGGGAGCCTCATAGTCTACAGCTGGCCTTGTGGAGGAAACAGAGGAGCTAAGCCTGGAGAGAAACGGAGCCCCGGGAAGAGAGGAACCCGAGAAGCTTGAACCCTGGCAAATGTCGGCAGCTGCCTTGCTCCAACACGTGGCAATGGACTTTGGGGAGAGAAACGTATGCTTTATGGCCCAGTAACTGTAAGCTTCTACCCCAAATAAATACCCTTTATAAAAACCAAAAAAAAAGAAAAGAAAAAAAAGACTTACGGGTTGTTACTAAACTAAGAAGAAGTGCTTGGATAGTGCCAGGAAGGACTAAGGGGAAGGAGGGTCTCTGACACTCCACGAAGTGCTTCATTTGGGCAGGAGTCCTTGGCCCATCACCTATTTAATCCTTGCAACAATACCTCTAGGTAGGTCTGTGGATCAGATTCTTCTATATTACAGATAAGCAGTCTGAAGCTTAGAGATGTTAAAGGACTTGACTAAGGCCTCACCAGCAGGCAGAAGAGATAGGATTTGAAAGCAGGTGTGACTGGCTCCAAAGTTCACACTCCTTACTTAACATGACACTGCTGCTTGGTTCTAGGCTCAGGCTTTAGAGTTTGTATCCTTCTTTCTGGGGTGCGACTGTCTACCCCACCTAAGTTATTTTTCCAGTTGGAAAGCCACCACTACATCCTGGGAGTGAGGGGACTACTCGTAAGATGATGAGTGAACTTATATTTCTTCCTTATCCCCTATAACCTCAGTGTGTGAGATATTTACCCCATGTAGTCTGAAGAGGGTAAGTAATCATGTCACATACCATAAGACGGTTTATCACATGGGTATTCTTATTCTTAACCAGTGAACTCAAGCACCTACAAGGCTTGGCTTGGGTTTTGGTTCTGCCACTTATTCACCAAACATGTGACCTTAGTAGGTACTGTGAAACAGTGTGGCTGCTGAAATCAATCCATCTGTATTCAAACCCCAACTTCAAAATGTTGAACCCTGTGATATAAACTATTTGAGTTAGTTAAGTTTCCTGTGCCCTCAGTTTCCCCTTGGGTAAAATGGGAACCACAAAGAGTACCTGCCTCATTGGGTTCTTGATAAAAAGATTGAATAAGGCAATACATGTAAAGAACTTATAATACCACCTGACACAGAGAAGCACTCAGTAAATGGTAACTGCCATCACCAACAACGCCACGACCATCACCATTTTGGGATGGGTTGCCTAGCTTCTTTAAGCCATGCTTTCCTTTCATGGAATATGGGATAACAATGAGACCTACTTCACAGAGTTGTGACATTTGAAGAGATGATGCATAAAAAGTGCTCAGCATGTCAGTTCATTGCAAATGCTTGGTAAGTGTTTGCTAAAAATAATAGTATTAATACTAATAAAAGTCATTTGTTTGTTTATCAATTCCCCTATTGCTGGACTTTTTATTCAAAAGTCCACACATACTTTTCACTATTTAGCAACCCTGAGAACTCCAGTTTCTGAATCAAATGTTAAGGATATTTTTAAATTCTTGCCATTTTATTCTGCAGAATCATTATATCAATTTATAATCCCTTCAGGGATATGAAAGTATTTATTACATCGTGCCAAGAGTAGGAATTATCATTTTAAAAAATCGGCCCTGAGTGACTATATATCCTGTTGAAGCAGTGAAAGCCAACTTTATCTGAGGAATACCACCGTCAATATCCCCAACAAAAATCCAACTGAAATTTTATGGTGCTATACTACAGAAAACAGATTTATGGAGCAGCATGAGCGGCAATGCATTTATTATGAAAAACAGCAAATCATGTTTACTGATACATGAACAAGCCTTGATCTGAACACTGTATTCCACTGTGCAGTAAGGTGTTGCTGTGATGTGAAAATTACAACATCATGATGTACACTGCGTCCTCAATAGCACAAGGAAATCGATAAAAAACCAAAGTTCACATATTAACAACAAAAAAACAGGGGTTAGTACTTTTGAAGGATTCAGTTATTTCATTAGATGAAAAATGTCTACTTCAAGGGTTTAAAATACTGATGCCCCAAGGAGTTCTTTCCTACCGCCACACAGCATCGGTCTTAAAAGAGATCACACTGGCCCCCTTTTTGGGCCTGCTTACCACTGCCTTCTTTATCCTTTTAATAGGACTATGTATCTTAAATTCTAATTGATTTTAGTTCCTACAGAATCAACACTTTATTAGTCAAGAGGGGATTTTATCCATTTCCAACCAGGGTGGTGGACCCATCTTCCCTCAACCACAATAGAATAGCCAAAGGGTTTTACACCTTGTCAGGTAGGGCTTACTCCCCCTAACCAACAGGAAGCAGCTATAGAAGCAGGACCATTGCCCTTCAGTGCCCCCTTGAGAATTAAGGTATAAACTCTCTGAGGAGGGGTGTGAGAATCCCGTTTGGGGTCAAGGGAAAACCCTGGATACCCTCAAAATGCTTCACCATTGGCCCCCTGAGAAATGACAAGTGGGACCACCAATCAGAACAGCAAACAGCTGGACACCCTCCCCCAACATTATGTAGGGGGAGAAGGAAAGATTAAAAAACCCTGACCTGGGGCCCCACACACGTGTCTCATTCTGTAGCACATGCACAGTCCATGCCTCAGACCATGTACTTTTTTCTCATTTTCTTGTTTCTTAATGAATTCTTTACTCCCTTACCAAAAAAAAAAGAGAGCGAGAGAGATCATGGTGAGAGGCTTCAGAGACTGAGGGAATAAGCTAGGGGACATTGTTTCTCACCACATAGGACATAATCATTCTTGAAAAGCAGTAAATCAGTACAGAAAGAGCTTTAAGCAAATTAAAACAGATTCATTCCAGCCATTTCATCTTGAAAAAATTTTGCTATTAAAAATATAAAACATACACTTGATTCTTCACCCCTTCCTATAATTGCATCCCTTGCCATAGGACTTTGCCGTTCCTCAAATCAGAGGTGGAGGTTAGGTTCCAGTTCCCTGATGCTGGGCTAGCCCGTGTAACTTGTTTGGACAATGGAATGGGATGGAAGTGAAAATGCCAATTACAATCCTAGAATTTAGGAGGCAACACATGTTGCCATTCACCCTCCTGCCTTCTGCAACTGCCACAGCATGCCCTGGTTAGCCTGCTGGCTCAAGGAGGATGAGACACATGTGGAGCAAACCTGGACCCAACCTGTAGTTGCTGAGCTGAGCCTGGATCAGCCAACCCCAACTAATCTGTGAACATTTGAATAAAAATAAATAATTGTGTTGTCCCTGGATTTTGAGATGGTTTGTTATGCAGCATTATCATGGAACAGGAAGATAAGCCAGTCCTTTGGATTTCTAACCCAAGGACTTCTCCTTTCACACCACCTAAGGCCTTACTAACATGGTATTTCACAGCACAGGCATTCTGGGGAAGAAAGCTATCAGCGATAAAGGAGGGTAAAATTAATGTTTTAATAGTCCCTCTGTTGACCATGGGAGGCTTCACAGGTATTACGCTAAAGAGTGGCTTTTAGAATAGAACCTACCAAAGATTGTAATTCTGCTAAAAGAACAAAACAAAGACATACATATGCAATTGTGAAATTAAGACGTTACAAGGAAATTATATCATAGAGCATTAAAGGGAGAATGAAGGTGTGAATTAAAGCCAGGAGTTCAATGACCAAGGAAGCCCAAGTCAATGTAGAACCAACAATGACTAATCATCTACTTTAAAGCTCTGCAAAGGCTAAAAAGGTTTTGACTCTCTGTAGCCTGGAGTCTCTCAGCTATATTTTAAAATGCAATAGTATGTTCATAATTCAGTCAAAACTGAAAATAGATCAAAGTCAGATCTACTTGGTATAATTTTCCCTGGGTAATGATACATAAAGAGAATCAAAGCTTAATATTACAGACATGAAAGAAAAAGTCCCATGAAGGTATTATTTGGATGGAGCTGTCCATTCACAGAGCCGGACCAGTCTACTGGGGCTGATGCAGACGATGCAAGTAGAAGCCAGTTTAGCCTAGTGGCTTCTACACCTCTGGCAATGAGAAAAGCCAAACCATTCTTACACAGTGAGGCCTACTATGCCAGGCATATATATTATCTTTAATCGTCACAAGGATCTTAACAAGCACTCTGAGGTTCTTGATGCAAATAAAGCTCAAATAAGTGAAGTTTGTTTTATGAGGACAAATATCTAGTAAACGGAGAATAAAGAAATAGGATAGAAGACTTTGATTCCAAAACCTAGATTCTGTCTGCAGTGCCATACTGCTTCTCAGGGTTCTTCTTGCTTCTTCTGCACTGAACATTTCTGGTTAATCCAGTCTGAACCCATTCACTATTAATGTCATGAATTACATAATGAATTCACTTAGAAATACCACTGTCCCTATGCCTTTGTTTAGGAACAATGCCACATTTATTTGTCTTCTGTTTGCCAACAAAACCTTTGGCTGATGCAAAGCCACTCTAATTTGGTTTCATCCAAGCTCTGAAACTGGCTGAAGCTGGTAGCAGTACCATTCTTTACATATGGAAATAATCTGGCAGGCTGACTAGCTTTTGCACCCTGGTGGCACTATCATTTAAAATGCCCTGTTATCGCTGTGCACAGATTCACCTACTCACAGAACAAGAGCAATAACAGAATGCACTGGCATTGGCCCTTCCTAAAAGAGCTCTGTGAAGGTAGAGCCCTCCCAGAAGCTCTGACACTCATCCATCTTAAAGCAGTGCCTATTTACTGTGCTTATGTCAAGGGCAAACATTTATTTAGGCATGTGAAAAAAGCAATAATAGCAATACACAAACAAAAAGACTAGCATTTGGGGAAACTCGCAGGGCACCCAGCTTAATGCTAAATCCAAAGATTTTATGAAAGCTGTCCAAGGAGATGTCTTTTTTCTTTTTTTAATGGACTCTTCTCTCCTAAAAAGTCTGTTTTTACCTTTAACCTAAAAATAATGATTATGAAAATGTCACATGCAAATAGCAAGGTAACAATAATAATAATAATAGTAAACACTGTATAAGAATATTCGATGTAAAGTGAGTCTGTTAGCACAGGCCCAGTACTACTCTCTCTAGAAAGCAAAATCAAAAAATCTTCAAGCACTCTCTGGACACCTATAGAATGTCATATCATGTACATCTGTCTACCCATTCTCTCTTCCTTCCATAAAGAGCACAAAGGCCTTTTTTGTACTTTGCCTATTTAAAATAAATATATCTTGATGAAATAATATTGGAGAAAACAGTGAGATATATAAAGTCTGAGGCCAATCTCTTTTGAAAAGTAGACAATATCTCATGAAGAACTATTAACTTCAGAGAAAGTAGATCTGTTTCCTTAGGCCATTTTTGTTCATGACAAATGGATAAGGTAAAGAAAGGGAACCAACACTGGGAGCCCAAGGACAGATAAAGGAGAATACCAGAGGGATCCTGGCTGCCATCCTCCTTCATAGAAAGACTTTATTTCCTTTTCCTCGTTTTCTTACTAGCAACAACTGGCATACTGAAGTTTGTGGAAGGCTTTAACTCAGGTCCCTCTGAGGTCACACTCTGTACCTCCACAGGACCAATGCATCTGAAGTTATTGGAGATAATGTTTGGTTTGATTTTTTTGAAAGTCTGACATAAGAAAAACAAAACAATTCACACCTCTCCAATTCCTTATATAGAATCCAGTTTATAAAACCTTAAAACTTATCATAGATGATGAATAATAAAAGGCATCTAGCATACATAGCTACATTGGAGTTGCCACACATGGTCTAAGATAAATGATATAATATTCAGGTTTCAAACACACCCTGCAATTCTGCTTCTGGCCTGGATTGCAAACCCCTTGGCAAGTACGTACTGAATATCTAACATGATTGGAGACTGGGCTGAGTGGGCTGGGCAGGAGCAGGAAAAATGCACAGCTCACATTTCAACAGAGGTTGACAGTCCAGGTGGGGCCATATGGCACATATTAAGCAATTAGAGAAAGTGATAGTCTACAAATAATATAAGTTAATAAATGCAAATATTTGTCTAGTTGATTGCAACACCATATGATGGCTTGATGAATTTTCATCAGTTCTGGAAAGCATGTTTGGAAGAGCCTGCCTTAAAATCAAGGGGTACATGAAATTCAGTCCATGGGGCCTAAAGGGCTGCCAGAAATCACGATAAAATGACAGGCCTTTGTAAAGAGTGACTGAGGTAGTAACATGCTAGTATTATGCTTTTGCCAGCAGAGAAAACATTTTGGGTTTAAAATACTCCCAAATCAAAATTTACAAGGGCAGAAGCTGTAACCTGCAGGTGGCAACTGCCTGCAGAGACGTTTTACCCACAGGCAGTTCTCCGTAGCTCACACAGCACCCTCCGGTGTGAAAGCAAAAGGGATCTCTTTATTTAGTGATGGATAACACAGGCATTGACCTCTTTAGACCAATAATCCATTTTTAAAAAGCCAATTTTCTGCATGAAAATGACAACCGAGAGCTTATTTCCCATTACTTTAAATGAGGAAATTTATGACATCCTGTCAACCTGAAATCTCCAATCAATTTCCCAAAATGTAATTAAAACATAGTAATCTTCTAATATATAAATAACCAACTATTATTTTAGGACGCTTTTTGAAAATTAAACAAATGTTTTGGGGGACATTCATATACAATTTTCGTATATAAACACTGAACTCTTACCTACATTCTATGAAGGGGTAGGCAAAACGAAGATGAATTCTCATGGGGCAAAAAAAAACAAGAACAAAAATCTATTGGCTGGGAAGATGGGTTCTGCAGGATAAATCTGCAATTTTTGTAAGCATACAGGGGTCAGGTGGCAAATAGGATAAGTACAAACTGTGTGATCTGAATTGTGAGTAAAGGGTAATTGGCAAAGGAAGAGCTTCCTGAGGCCATAGATCCCACAGCTGTGAAGAACGTACAGAATTTGGATAAGGGACTGAAAGCATGGGGTGTCCTGAGGTGATGGCCTGAGAAAAGGGAGAGAAATAAGAATGAGTTTGGTAATAAGTAAGAGGGTTCAGTAGATTGTCCAGATTTGATAAAATGAAACAATTGGCAAGTGAGGTTGAGTCAGATAAGAAGAGATTAAGGTGTCTGGATTTCATCTAATGCAAAAAGACAACAAGCAAAAGCACAAATAGACTAAGGCAAAGTCAAAGAACATATTATGCAGAACAATCTCTGTTAGATAAAGAGAGTGTCCTAGATAGGAAATCTTAGTGAGAGTCAACAGAACTTTTACAAAATTAATTTCAAAATTAATTTCAAGGAATACATGCTTTAATATGAGTAAGGAACTAATCATAGACTTTGAGAAATGAAAGGGCTTTCATGGTTGTCCCAGTCAACAATGAGGGCCTCTTAATAAGTGGCCAGAACCACACAGCTAGGTAAGTGGGTGCTCAGGCTCGAGAACCTGAGCCAGCCATCTCCACACAAATTCCGGGGCATACTCCACAATGGAATTTAACACATATATCTCAAATCAAACAAACCTCTAGTAGTAACAATGACAACTAACCTTTATTGATTACTAACTTAGCTTGATGAGAATTAACCTATGATATGTTTAAAACATTAGCTTAACGTTCACGAAATCCCTACACTTGGATAGTACAATGGCTACCTCCACTTCACATTTAGCCTAGTGACAGTAAGTGGTCTTCTAATAAAGATGAGAAAAAAAATCATCTTTGTATATGATCGCACATTTAATGCTGCAGAGTTGGTAACGTTTATGAAAAAGAATATGGGCTAGACCATCATTCTAAACATGATCTCACGTTTTGATGCCAAGAAAGGAAATAAGAAATTCACAAATTAATCTATTTTACTTTTCTGGATTACCTTTGTGCTTCAGTTTTCCCATGTCTATAATAAAGTGTCCACTTGCAAAAGACAAAATCCTGAAATATAAGCTAATTTGAGAAAGCAAGGGGAGTCAGAGTGGACAGCTTACTATAAACAAAAGGAAGTTTGCTTTGCAGGTAACTGATATTCCCTTCTTCTCAACCTCCAACTCTCCCCCTACCAAGACTAATGTGTAATTTAAAAAACACTGTTGGATTATCATGAACTGAAGGTGAAATCTGGTGATGAACCAGCAGAAAGACAAGAGATGTCCCTTGGTGTGATGTTTTAACGTTCTAATATATTGACAACTAACAAAAATGCCACCAGTTTAAGCAGAAGAAGAGCTTGTGTGAGATAGTCTCAGCATATCTGTAACTATAAAATAAAATAAGGTCACCAACCTACTTTCCAATTTTCCAATTCTGAATACTTATTTCACTTGATATACAGACTCATGCAGGGTTTAGAAACACTGTCTAACATTCCTCCTGTGCAGAGCTAAACCTCTTTAGATTAAGTCTTAATTAAATGTTACCTCAAGTTGATCCTATTACATACAGTTTGTGATTATAACAGTCAGACACTAAGATTCTCCTAACTCAGAACTACTGCTTCTTACCTCAAGGTAAACCAAGGAGAAGAAGTAGGAGAAAAACCCACAAGGATAATGAGACCATGTGGTCTGCAAAAAAAAGATCTTACCTTAAAAACACCAGTAAATTGCCAGGATGGTAACCTAAATTTTCAACCAGATTGGAGTTATTTATTTTAAGAACAGAGGCTCAAATGCTCCCAATATCAAAGTGACATTTTAAAAATAAAAAGTTCTATCTGGAAAGTAACCTAGTAGGTTCCTTTGATGATTTCTAGAACATGTTTTTTGTTTTTTTTGTTTTTTTATCTTGACTCAATTCCCTGGCTTATAAAATTTTGAAAGTGATAGTTAATAAGGCAAAATAAAGAGGAGTTCTAATAATTGGTAGAAATAAGTAGATAGGTAAAGAATAATTCATTGCCAGAAGCAGAACCGAAAGTAGAAAGACAATGAAAAATAGGTTAATTCGTGACATTTCTATAATCTAAGTATCTTAAAAAATTTTTTTTAAATAAAAAATATAGATAAGTTCAACCTAGCTGATGTGCGGGCTTCTGTCTCCCAATAGAAGAGCAATCAGAAGCTTTGGTAAAACCTCCCTGAGGGAGGCACTAGGCAGGAACCTGGGAAGGGGGTTGGGGTTTTGTTAAACGTGTAAATCTGAGCCTGTGTTTGGGAACTTTTGAGTTATGATGACTTGTGCCTCTCCTGCTGACTATGACCAACCAGGTAAGGTAATAAATTATGTACTTTCATACTCATGTAGCAATGCTAGAAGAAGGCAAAATTCAGCTGCACTGGTGCTCTGGGTGACCGCTCAGGGCTTGGAGCAATTCCAGGATGCCCTGCTCAGAAATGCATTTTTGTCCAACATTTCCTACCTATTGTCACACTCTCTCAACAAGTTACTTTTTTTTTTTCACTTACACATTACCCATTTATTTGGATGTAGATCTACAAGTGACTCTTAATGTTCACTCTTTGATAGGCATTACTATATACCTAACAACTACTGAATGCTAGAAGGGGCATAAAGAAACAGTTATAATGTCTGCTTCCAGTCAAGACTAAGTAACAGACAGGATTTATTGTCCGCCTGAAACAACAGAAACATCAGAAAAAAATATATGAAATAATGGC
>JAQZBX010111264.1:0-10298 GCA_029593785.1 Cabassous unicinctus
TGAGGAAGGGGCCAGCCTCCCCAGGAAGGAGCACAACACTCCTTGGGCAGTATATTTTAAGGTTAATACATCAGTCCCTGGGAGAATGGCCAGCTCCTCCAGGGAGGAATACAAAACCTTTTGAAATGTACTTTATCTTTTTTAATTTGTTACAAAGCATCCTTGATGTGCTTACTATTTTAGTTTCCATTATTTTTCCTGAAATATGAAAAATGTTAAGATTTACATATACATATAATAAAATACATTTATATGTAACATGCAAGTTATTAAATTACTTAAGGATGCAATGTAGTGTATTAAACTTTTGATTATTATTTAAGTATGTTATACATAATTCATAACTACAGTAGATTATATAACAAAAAAAACCTAATGAGACTTTCAACCAGCAGACATCCAATGAATAAACTTTTATTTTTTATGCACTTAAGATTTTCAGTAGCATGATTAGAATGACCTTAATTTTTTTAGCATAGTTTGAGGCATAGGCAAAAACAAATTATTATTTCCTATTTGGGCTTTGGGGCAATACATTAACTTGTAATTTTAATACCTGTGTTGGTTTTGTTGCTAACATTATAATTAGAATTGGGGCTGTAGCTCACAATGTTGAATATAAACTTAATTTATTGTTGGCTATTTTACAGAAAGGGGAATGTGGGCTGGCTTAACTTGTTTAAGAAGATTAATTTTTTGTAACAACCTGGTAATACTTGTGACTGCTGCATACTGCAGTGGTGTTTTAATTTGCTGTAATTTACTTTTATGCACTACCCCTGGCAGCTCCTAATAGCTGCTTTCTTTCTGTAGCTATAGATTTGTTTTTTTTTTAGCAGAGGTGGGGTAAATCAGATAAACTTAAGTTAAAGCATCTGCCTTTTGACTTTTAGGCAGAGGGGTAGTTTTTATGACATATTATTATTATATTTTAAAATAATTAAAATTATGATTAATAACATTATACTTTTATTTAGTATTATATTGAAACATCATTAAATTTTCAGGAATTTTATACACTTAAATTATTCATATGAACTTTTTATTCATACTTTAATTGTCAAAAGGTTAGAAAATGTTTTTAGAATTGTACAACAGTTTAAATACTTCATTCAATATATAATATATCACATGAACTTAACTATTTTAACTATTTTATCTTTTTCTAGGTAACAGTCCAAATCATTTGTAACAGTTTGAAATAAAAAGCTACTTTTTGAGAAAGCAGGTTTAAGCATTATGTTCTTTTAAAAGTGATAAAACTTGTTTCTTCAAGGAAACAATAAGGTTAAAGTATAAGAAGCTACTTTGATAAAACAGACTTTCTTTTTTGCATACTGATTATTCAGGAGAAAAATTTTGTGTAAACTTTTATTAAAACAGATTAATGTCTTGAGAAACTTTGAAAAAGAATAAAACTTTAACTTTGTTTTAATAACTAGTCATTTTATCTTAGGATAAAATTCTTTTTTTTCTAATAATAAAATTACATTCTACATACCTCCATACTTAAGTTACCATAATTATTTTCGAAACTGTTTCCAAGCAAACTTCTGACAACATACAATTAACATCAACATTAAACAAACTTGCTAGAATACTGATTTAATTTGATCATAACTATTTTTATTATTTTAAATTAATACCCATATTTAGTTATTAATATAAACACTTATTTAATTTCTGGCCATTTGAATAGAGCTCTTTTACAGTTTTCATTTATCAATTTAATATTACCCTCTGGGGGTATCAATATATACACTGACACTGAACAAACAGACAAACACAAAACAAGTTACAACACATCAATAGAAACATACATCTTTGATTTTACTGCATTTTAGAATTTTTTGGAAAGTCTATTGATAAGTTTTCTTACTTTTCCAGTGGTTTAATTTTATTAGCCTCTATTATCCCACAGCCTTATCATTATGTAAGCAGTAGGAGATTTACAAATTTGCTGCTGAAATGTTTTCCTTATCTTAGTTAACTCTTTGGCAGAATAGTGATGCCCCTACAACTAATGCTACGTCCTTCTAATATTAACCTTACTAAATTCTTTGGAATAGTCCTTTTTGCTTCCAAATTGTCTAGACAGACTTTATTTTGTTTCTTAAGTATTAATTTTTTGTTAGTGGCACTTCCCTAGGTGGCAGAGCATAAGTTTGCTGAGGATCTGAAAGCTGTGGGGGCAGAATTAACGTTAATCCATTGGGAATTTCAAACAGGTAGTGCTGTTCAGGAGGGCTGCTTTTTACAATCCTTTTGATAATGACTAGCCTTTCCACAGTTAAAACAGATTCTGTGACCCAAAAAAAGCTGCAAAGCTTCACGATCACCTGATTTACTTGCTTGTGCTATGCTTTTCATGAGTGCAGTCTGTGGTAAAGGAATTTCTACAGATGCTTTAGGAGGATCTAAAGATGGCTCAAAAAAGAGGTTTAGGGAACTTGACTGAGGGTTAAATGCTAGGGCAAATGGTAGGATAAGGGAAGTCTCTTTAGGCACATCAAGGTCTGCAGCTGGAGCTGAAGGGTTATTAATAGCTTGAAAAGTGCCTTAGGGGTCACTTCATGGTCACCATGGCAACACAAGCCTCTGTAGGAGGCTCTGGATGGTCACTTTCAGAACATTCATTGTCATACAAATGTAAGTTTGTCTCAAGCTCATCAAGGAAAATATCTTCCCCTGCTGCATTTTCAGAGGGCTTAGGAGATTCAGTTTGAGGAGGCTTAAGAGTAATAATATATTTAGCTGTATCAGAAACATGAGGAATATTTTAAAAAACTCCCCATTGGTATAATGTCTCTTCCCCATAAGTTTCCCAACTTATTAATGAGACTGCCATTCTTATGATATCTAGAACAGCATTCATTGGCCCAGTGTAACCCTTTCTGGCATGCCATACATGCACAAATTGGTATTCATCTATTATTGCTGCTAGATGGAGCTCTCACACTAGTTTTGGCTCAGCAATCCTTTGGAGCTGATGGCATAACAACCACTAGAAAAGTTCCATAAACTCCCTTTTTCTTTTCTTCCCTTTTATTAGACATGGGTTTATCTGTTTTTGGCTGTTCATGAAATTTTTCATATATATTTTCATTAAAATCAACATTACTTGTTCTGCTATCAGTCCAGTGATAGCAGTATCCTGTTTAATATATTCATTTTCATCTAATTGTAATGGTTCAAGAGCAACAGAGTTAAGACTACACAAAGACCATACATGAAGGGGAATTATTTCTCCCTTTTGATAAGCCCTTTTTAAAGCTTTCATTACTAACTTCCACTGTTTCAGGTTTAAAGTAGCCTGCCCTTGCAGCTGAAACCAATAACAATGTTTCTGTACAAAGGAAAAGTTCCTCAAAAGCTGAGGATTTAATAGTCACACCAGTGATTTTTAATAAAGGTTTTTTTAACACTTTAGAGTACTCTTCAAAGTTTGACTGCTGATTCCCCATAACCCTGATGATCCCAAGGATTTACTTACCTTCCTGTTTTCTTTTTCTATAAAACCACTTTTCAGGAGCTCCTTGGCCTGCTGCACACTGACTGAAAGGAAAATTGCATTTTCAGGGCCCCACATTGGGTACCAAATGTTGATGTTCAGGAACTGGGTCTGTGAAAACGGTGCTGCAGGTGAGAAAAAATGAGACAAAGAGAAGAGATGAGAAAGAAATAACTGGGGTCAGGGGACTCTCCATCCAAAGAGAGGAGAGTGCCACTGCAAAAAACACTGTGGCTTTTATTTAGCTTTAGAACAAAGAAAATATGTGTGCACATGTGCAAAGGCAATAGATATGTGACAGTTTACATTTTACTAAAGTCAGCAAGTTTTAAGGGTTAATGGCTCAGTTCTCTTTACAATCCTGCATGTAGCAGACCTTGTAAATCTCTCTGACATATACCAGATACTCTTTGAAGTTCAGGATGTTTCTCCACCAGGCTCCTACCAGATCTTATCTCAGTGTCTTGAGACTAGAGGTGCCTGTTTTCTACATACCAAGGTAGAAAACCAGAAAACCAGAAACCAGAAAAATGCTTTCTGTCAGTTGTCATGGCCTTTAATTGGAACTCCATCACAAAGTACTGTAAACAACAAGTCTCATAAATCTCAGTTGGTGAAAGAAAATAAAAGTGCATTTCTTACTCGTGCCACCATCCCCTTGATGAGTTCCTTCCACCTTGTAGCTCCACCATCCCCTAGTGCCTTGATAGCTCTTGCTGGATCTTCTGCAGGCACCCAGATTTCTGGAGAAGGGAAAGAGTGGAGAATAACAAGGGGTTTGGATGAGCCAGGCTTAGAAATCACATACATAACATCTGTAGGATTTTATCATTGCAAGGGAGACTGAAAATGACCATCTGACATTGAGTCCAGGAGGTAGAGGAAAGGGCTTTAGGAAACAGCAATGAGCACCCCATATCCCATCATCCCAGTCATCATGGAGCACATGATTTTATCCTGCTTTTGAAAAATGTTTCTGGACTGTATTATCAGCTGTGAGATAAGATTGTATGATTCCTTTCTTAAACTCTTAAATTCTTTTCCATCTGTCTTGGATGCTTTTTAGAACTCCTTCCTGAAGAAACTAAAATGCAATAGGAGGTCAACAATGTAAAAACTTTCTTTTAAAAAAATTAAGGCATCATCTGCATACAGGAAAATCCACCCATTTTAGTGGAGAGTTCTGCAAGTTTTAACAAATATATATAGTTGCATAACCAGCACCACAGCCAAGCTACAGGATAGTTGCCTTACTGAAGAAACCCTCCCACTTTTGTAGTCAACACCCCCCACCCCCAACTGCTCACAACAAGTTATCTATTTTCTGTCACTTTAATTTTGCCTTTTCAAGAAGGTCATATAAATGGAATTGCACAGTGTGTAGCTTTTTGATTCTGTCTTCATTCACTCAGCTTAGTGCCCTTGAGGCTAATCCACATCATTGTAAATCACTAGTTTGTTCCCTTTCATTGCTGAATTGTACTCAATTACACATGACACCAAAAGTTCAATCCATGAAAGGAAAAATCAACAAATTGGAACTCAAAATGAAGAACTTCTCTTCTTTGAAAGACATTGTTGAGAGATTAAAAAAACAAGTCACTCACTAGGAGTAAATATTTGTAAATAACATACCTGTTAAAGGATTGTGTCCAGAATACATGAAGAGCTCTTGAACATAATGATATTCAAAAGAAATTTAAAGGAACAAAAATCTGAAGAAGTACTGAATCAAAGAAGATATATGGATAGCAGTAAGCACATCAAAGTATGCCGAACATCATTGGTCATCAGGGAAATGAAAATCAAAACCACAATGAGGTACCACAATAGACCTAATATAATGGCTCAAGTTTTGATAATGACTCAAAAGTATGGAAAGCAAAGGAACACTCATCCATTACTGGTGGGAATTCAAATTAGTGTAGCCACTTTGGAAAACAGCAGGTGATTTCTTAAAAGCTCAACATACTTAGCACACAATGCAGAAATTTTATTCCTAGCTATTTACCCAAGTGAAAACATGTAGATGACTGCTTATAGCAGCTTTAATCACCATGAACTAGAAACAACACAAATGCTCCCCTCCTGGGGAATAGACAAAGAAAAGCTAAAAAGGAAATAGCTTTTTCAATGTTAAATTAGGCAATTTATGGGCATACGTGAAGAGCTCCAAAGTTTGATAATGGACAAATCTATTTTATCCCATATTAAGCTGTAACCTTGGTTCTACTCTAAAATTTTAGATAGTTTCATTTGTTGTTTGGTTTTCATTTTCTCATCCCAATGAAGTATAGTCCTCTGCTTGTAAACTGGAAAGAAAGGATAGCTCCTGTCTGGCAAATATATGGGAGTGAATTATCTATTAGAATAAAAACAACTGTGAGAAAGTTTACTACAAATTAGACAGTCATGGGGGCACCACATTTCAGCTATGACCAGGATTTAGTGAATGCTGCATGCAGTGCTGCTTCCATAGCTCACGACTCCCACAGATCTCACTCAGCCCCCAGTGCACAGCCATTTCACAAGCATTAGGCAAAAAGTGCATCCACTGTACTTTCAGTAACATAGACTGATGACAAATTTTAAGACAATAATTTATGAAAATCACTTGGACTTGCAATATGCCTAAGCATGAAGTCAGGGGAAGTTGGAGGATGATGGATTTCTCTAAATTCCTGGGTATACTATGTAAAAGAATTTAAGAATATTCTGGTTTAGTTAGGTCAGTAGTTTATTGAAAAAATGGGAGAAGAGAACACAAATGGGAGAAAATATCAGATTATGCATCCCAAGATATAGGTGTGGGCTCTTTCAGGCAGAGAAAGAGAGAGATTTGGTTTGTGGGGTTACGTTTCAAGTTATTAATTATTCCTCCCCTTGCTAATGTTTGGGGCATGTCCCCAGCTCTTTACTTTTCTGATTGGTTATCCCACTCATCATGTCCCCAGTGGGCCCAACAGTGAGACCCTTGAGGGTAGCTGGAGCTTTCCCATGACCCCAAATGAGATCTCATTTCAAATGGGGTTCTCATAGCTGAGTTCTCATAGGGTTCTTCTGGCAGCCTTCTTGGTCCCTCAGGGGGTCTTAGTGGTTTATTTTCCAGCTCTTCTTGTATTTCTAGTTCAATTTTTTCTAAATGCTTAAGTTTTCCCTTTTTATGTTATCAAAAGAGGGACAGGGAGCCACAAATGGGACATAGAATAGATTGAAGATGACTGGGAAAGGAATGGCAGAAAAGGATTTTCTTTCTTCACTTTCCTTACTGGCCCTCATATGATGCTTTTTGGCAAACCTTTCCACTGTGGTGAATCCCTCAATTTCTATTGATTACTGAGACATTCAAAACCATCTTATTTTGGTTAAACTCCTTGAACAGAAACCACAATCAGGCCTCTGTGGCAACCTCCCTCTTTCCTGGGTGGAATATGTCTTTTCCCCTCTCTGTTAGCTGTTTAGCTGCAAGTTTTATGGAGGCTGTTCATCTTGAGTGCCAGTGTTGGTTGCCATTCCCAGATGTGAGGTAATCAAATCAGTTTTTCCCTTGGTCCCTTAGACTCTCCATTCCCAGTTCTCTTTGATGATGTGTGTGGCACATCCAGTTATGTTTGAATTCTCTGAAACTTCCTTATTGTTCCTGTACCAATACCTGCATCTCACTGTTAGGCACATTGCCATTAACTGTCCTTATTAGTGGGTGAAACAAACCATAGAGTTTGTTATAAGTGAAAATAATATCAAATTGAGTGATGAAAATGGCTTAAAATTCACATTGGTTTGGGACTGATCTATTGAGTTTACAGCAAAGGATCACATCGTATTCCATAATGCATTGTATATTGGGAAGAGCATGCCTTATGTAGAGAATGGCTCTGTGAAATCTTTTAAATAGACATAGAAAAGCTACAGCTCCACAATTAGAGGGCTACTGTCCTCCTTCAAGAAAGGACCTATCAGTGACCAAGGACTACTTCTAAGGAGAAACTCTTTAATATTAAAATTGAAGCCAGAGAAGCACATGTGCCTCAAGCAGTTAGGTGCCCAACTACCACATGGGAGGTCCCAGGTTTGGTTTCTCATGCCTCCTAAAGAAAATGAGTAAGACAGCAAGCTGATGCAGTGGGTTGGCACAGTAAGCTGATGCAACAAGATGACACAGTGAGATAAGATAATGAAGAGACACAATGAGGAAATATAATGATAAGCATAATAGATAGAGAGCAGAACTGGCTCAAGCAATTGGGTGCCTCCTTCCCACATGGGATTTCCCAAGTTTGGTTTCTGGTGACTCCTAGAAAGAAAACAATCACACAATAGACACGGAGAGCCGACAGCAAGGGAAAACAATGAGGGATGAGAAATAAATAAAATAAATCTTTAAAAATAACTGAAGCCAGAATTGTAGGGAAATGGCATTGGAATAGGCAGGCAGGGCTCAACTCTCTCACAAAAGCAATGGAGAAAGAACCAAAAGCTGTCCAAGTGAACTGTTTTTGGTGTCAGTAGACCAGGACAGTACTTCACAATGTCCAGAAAGGTGAGGGAGAGAGAGAAAAAGAACTCAAAACAACAAACGTGAGTTACAAAATCCTCATGGCCTCTGGGAAGGGTTCCTCTCCCCCACCTCCAAGATATTTAACTGGCTAAAACCCCTGGTTCACTGCAGCTGACTGAGAAGGGAATGAAAATATTCCTCCCTGTCAGCTGTTGCAAGGAAAAAAGAGAAGGTGGTTGGGGGCTTTTCTTCAGTGAATTCAACCAGCAGAGACTGCTTTCAAACTCAGCTATGACCAGACCAAAACACAGGAAAATGGAGATTGAAAGAAACACTTCCATTGAAAGGTACACTGATGAACACCATCTACAGGCAGTTATGGAAATTGCATGGAAAAACTGCTTTGGGTACTCTCTGTACCATAACTCTTGGAAGAAAATTTGCACCCCATTAACGATTCCCAGGCCAGATTTTGATAGCTTTAGCTGAGCAATTTAAAAGACTTAGAATACTTAGAATCAAATATCAAAGAAGAGCTGTTGGGAAGAAAACAATAGGCAAGAGAGAGAAACTGGCCATCAGAGTAAATTCACCAACATATTAAGATGCCTAGATATCACCAAAATTTGCAGATATATTAGGAAACAGGAAGAGATCACCCAGCCAATGGTACAAATCAATTATTCTGAATATATACAGGATTTAAGAAAATTAATTGGTGAGGGAGGCAAGATGGCATCAGTTTAAGTAGGCACTCACCATCTCTTTCACAAAACACAGCTGATTGGAGACAGGATCCTGCCCAAGTGAGCTGTTCCAGGAGCCCACAGAGTGAGAGCCTTTGAGACATTGATCTGGAGGAAGCTGGACAGGGAGATAGATTGCTCAAGATAAAACTGTGAGTTTTTAGCCCTGAGCTGTATATTGCAGATGTGGATGGCCAAGCCCCACCATCAGGGAAAAGGGCTAGGGTGAGCCCCAACTCCCACTAGCAACCCAGCAAGGAGGAGCATTCTCAAAGAGTGGGAGGGTTCTGGCAAAGGGTGGAGAGGGGTTTCTTTTCTGGGGGTTTGGTGTTCTGGATCACCTTAGAGCTTTGGGGAGCACACCAACCAGCTTGAAGTGGCACCAGGGTGAGAGGAGAAGTGAATCTGCTGAGGAAGCCTGATTTACCTAGGCACCCTGGGATATGGACTCTTGGTTTGGGAGAGGGTGGACTCAGCCAATTTTATAGTTCTGCGCTGAGGACTATCAAAGTTTCATCTCCCCTAAGGGAGTCAGGCAGTGGGAATTGTTTGATAAATTTCCACAAACCTACTTAGGGTCCTGGGAGGAGGAGGTGGTCTTGAAGAGGCTTGTAAATCATTTTGGTGTGGTGAACTTGGTTGTCTGGACCTCCTTAGAGCTTTGGGGAGCACACCAGCTGGCTTGAAGTGGCACCATGCTGAGAGGAGAGGTGAATATGCTATGGAAACCTGATTTACCTAACTGCCCTGGGATACAGAGGCTTGGCTTGAGAGAGGGTGGACTCAGTCAATTTAATAGTTCTGCACTGAGGACTATCAGAATTACACCTCCCCTCAGGGAGTCAGGTAATGGGTAGTACTTAAAAGTTTCTACAAGCCTATTTAGGTTCCCCTGGGAGGAGGGGTTGGTCTAGAAGAGGCTTGTAAACCATTTCAGGGAGGCAAACTCATTCATCAGGGTCCTGTTTGAATTTCAAAAGGGAACTCAACCTGACCAGGAGAAGGGAGGGAGGATCTTCTCATACAGCATGCTGAATCCTGCTGCCACAGGAGAATAAAAACCTTTGCAGGGGAAAATGATTAAAGAGCTTTCTGAAGAGCTAACTGACCCAATTAGTAAGTTAGCTCAGTGGAGGAATTTCTGTCTTGAATACAGGAGGTCCCTAGTTAGATTCCTAGCTCCTCTAAGAGTAGTGATTCACCAGGATATCTAACATCAAGCTGATAACGTAGGACAGGGAAAATAGACATTATTGTTGTACTAACTTCTTTTGGGTCACTTATTCCTCTTAAAAAAAAAAAGATTACTTAAAAACAAAATCTAACTTAGTTTATTTGCTAAAATCTGCCTCAAAACCTGCAGAGAGAAGCCTGCAGGGTAATTGATTGATGTACAGAGGCAGACTGAGAGGCTCCACAAGGGCCCAAGAAGGAAGGCTGTTCTTCCTTAGCTTTCTTTGACTGCTTGCTTCTGTGTTTGTTTGTTTCTTGCTTTTCTTTCCTCTTTCCTCCCCCCACCCTTTTTAGAAACTAGGTGCTGCTA
>JAQZBX010111265.1:0-10299 GCA_029593785.1 Cabassous unicinctus
CAGACCTTTGAAGAATGTGCTCCACCCTCCCTGTACCCTGGAGCAGCAAAACTCTTCCTAAACATCGTGGAGAATATCCACTGTCTTCAACCACTGGGGCAAACTCACTGTAACCATTGGCCAATTTGATGTAATTATGAATTCCAAAAATATAATTGGATCATGCTTGTAACCTGATCTGTTAATCTGGGCATGATTAGGTTATGATTAGGGTGTTGAGCCCCACCCCTTGGTGGGTAGGGAATCGACTATAAAAGGCAAGGCAAAGGACAGAGGGGGCAGGTTTTGAAGCAGTCTTTGAGAAGTAGCTTTGATGTTGGGAAAAAGGCCCCAGGAGAAGAGAAGTGAGCCATTCACTTGATCGCCTACAGCTGACATTGTGGAGGAAACAGGAGCTAAGCCCAGAGAGAAACGCAGCCCCGGGAAGAGAGGAACCCAAGAAGCCTGAACCTTGGGCAAATGTCGGCAGCTGTCTTGCTCCAACACGTGACAATGGACTCTGGTGAGGGAAGAAACTTAAGCTTTATGGCCTGGTAAATGTGGACTTCTACCCCAAATAAATACTCTTTATAAAGACCAACACATTTTTGGTATTTCACATTAGCACCCCTTTGGCTGACTAATATAGAATTTGGTACAGAGGAGTGGGGAAGTGCTTTTGTAATTACCAAAATGTTCGAATGGTTTTATAAATGGGTAAGGGGTGTTTTTTGGAGGAATTGTGAAATGCTTGATGAAAAAGGCCAATATCACTTTGAAGAGACTTTTGATAGTAATATGGATGCTAAAGAGACTTTCTATGATGCCTTAGAAGTAAAGGATGAAACTATTATTGGAAACTGGAGGAAAGGTGAGCCATGTTTTAAAGTTGCAGAGAACTTAGCAAGATTAACTCCTGGTGTCATATGGAAGACAGAATTTGAAAATGGTGAACCGGAGCATTTAGCTGAAGAACTTTCCAAGGTAAACTCGGAGAATGTGGATTGGCTTCTTCTTGCAGCTTATAGCAAAATACTAGATGAACAAAATACACTAAGGACTGAACTTTTGGGCACAAAGAAAACAGAAACTGATTCCGGGACTTCCAAATTTCTGGAAATCAAATTCCCAGATTAAAACGCCCTATTTGAAGACTTTACTAAACTTGGAACTTGTAAATCAGAATTGAAGATGCAGTTATCTCAGAAAGACTTGTGAAAATTCTTACTGTCTGATGGCATGGAAACTTGCTTCCTGCATGCTAAACCAACAAAGTTTTTGAGAGAGCTTTATGAACAAAACCACTGTCAGCTTGGACAAAAGAGGACATTGAAAGGAGAGACTGAAGGAGAATAAGCTTTAAGAAGAAAACCATGGAAGCAGAGATCTGGGATTAAGACATCTCCTTGGGCCAAGAGAGGAGCCCCACCCATGTGTACAGAGAGGGTGAGTTTGCCATTGTAGTTGAAGAGGGTGGATGTTCCTACTCAATGTTCTGAGAAAGTTTTGATGTCCCATGGTACAGAGAGGGTGAGTTTTCCCCAGCAGTTGAAGAGGGTGGATGTCCCCACCCAATGTTCTGGGAGAGTTTTGCCACCCCAGGGTACAGGGAAGGTGGAGCACATTCCTCAAAGATTAGGGCAGTTAAGGTCAGCACCTCATAGGTCTGAGAGGGATGAACCTGTCCCCCACGGATTAGAGAAGGCCAGGTTGTCAACCCATTGCTTCGAGAGGGTTGAACCTGTATGCCAAAGGTTAGAGAAGGCCAGGTGGTCAATCCATTGCTCTGAGAGGGTTCAACCTGTATGCCAAAGGTTAGGGGGAATGTTGTCTTCACCTCACTGTACTAAGGGGGATAAGACTCTAACACAAAGATTCGGTAAGATGTGACAATCACCCCAACACCCTTGGAGTGTGAGGTCTAGAGCTTGGCCAACACCCAGATGCTTGAAGAGGGTGGAACCAAGAAAGTGGACATTGGGCAAGCCTGTGGAGACAGTGCGTCCCCATGTGGCCCCAAGGAGAAGAAATCAATGTCTTAAGAATGATTCAGACTTTGAAATCCAATGGAGGATGCCCTGCAGGTTTACTGAACTGTAGAGAATCCATGACTCATGTTTAACATGCCAATTTCTCCTTATGATAATGAAAATGTTAATCCTTTTTCTTTCCATTTGTGTATTGGAAGCAGTTAAATGGTTTTGTAAGTTTCAGTGGTCTATAGCAGATGGGACTTTGCCTGAAGATAACTGTATTTCTTTAAAATGGTCATGATATGATTTTGTAATTGAATTGTTACTGATTTAAGGTTTTTTAAATATTGTAATGTATTTTTGGAATTCAGAGGGTGGAGTGTAACTGTTGGCCAATTTGTTGTAATTATGAATTCCAAAAATATAATTGGATCATGCTTGTAAACTGATCTGTTAATCTGGGCATGATTAGGTTATGATTAGGGTGTTGAGCCCCACCCCTTGGTGGGTAGGGAATCAACTATAAAAGGCAAGGCAAAGGACAGAGGGGGCAGGTTTTGAAGCAGTCTTTGAGAAGTAGCTTTGATGTTGGAAAGAAGGCCCCAGGAAAAGAGAAGCGAGCCATTCATCTGATCACCTACAGCTGACCTTGTGGAGGAAACAGGAGCTAAGCCCTGAGATAAATGTAGCCCTGGGAAGAGAGGAACCCAAGAAGCCTGAACCCTGGGGAAATGTCAGCAGCTGTCTTGCTCCAACATGTGACAATGGACTTTGGTGAGGGAAGAAACGTATGCTTTATGGCCTGGTAAATGTGGACTTCTACCCCAAATTAATACCCTTTATAAAGACCAACCCATTTTTGGTATTTCACATTAGCACCCCTTTGGCTGACTAATACACTCACCCTCTCTGTACACGATGAAGGGACTCCTCTCTTGGCCCAAGGTGATGTCTTAATTCCAGATCTCAGCTTCCATGGTTTTCTCCTTAAAGATCTTTCTTCTTCAATGTCTTCTTCAATCTTTCCTTTCCATGTCCTCTTTTGTACAAGCTGACAGGAGTTTTATTTCATACAGCTCTCTCAAAAACTTTGTTGGTGTAGCATGCAGGAAGCAGGGTTCCAAGCCATCAGACAGTAAGTCTCTCTACAAGACTTACTGAGATAACTGCATCTTCAATTCTGATTTACCAGTTCCAGGTTTAGCTAAGTCTTCAAATGGGGCACTTTTATCTGGGAACTTGATTTCCAGAAACTTGGAAGTTCTGTAATCAGTTTCTGTTTTCTTTGTGCCCCAAAGATCAGTTCTTAGTGTATTTCGCTGATCTAGTATTTTCATATAAGCTTCAATGAGAAGCCAAGCCATATTCTCCAAGTTTACCTTGGAAAGTTCTTTAGCTAAATGCTCTGGTTTGCCATTTTCAAATTCTGTCTTTCATGCAACATCAGAGTTAATCTTGCTAAGTTCTCTGTACTCTTAAAACATGGATTACCTTTCCTCCAGTTTCCAATAATAGTTTCATCATTTATTTCTAAGGCATCATAAAAAGTCTCTTTAGCACCCATATTACTATCAACAGTCTTTTCAAATCACTGTAGGTCTTTTCCATCAAATGTTTCACATGTCCTCCAAAAAATACCCTTTACCCATTTATAAAACCATCCAACATTTTGAAAATTGTAAGGGGCATTGAATAGCCAAAAAAATATTGAAAAATCAAAAAGGAAATCTAGGAATCACTCTACTTGACTTTGAAGCACAAAACCAAGCTACAGTGGTCAAAACTGCATGGTATTGGCACCAGCATATGCATACTGACAATGGAACCAAATGTGAGGAAATTCTTTTTGGGAATATGGAAAAGGAAGGTCACTGGTGCAAGGTTTCAGTCATGGAGAAATGTGTGGGAAAGGGTGTACCTGCATCATGATTCTATGGACTATGAATGTGTTCATCTTTACATAGGGTGCAATCTTAGTGGGTGGTATATGGGAATCCCCTATATTTTCTATATGACATTTGTGTATCCTAAAACTTCTTAGAAAATAAAGTGAAAAAAAAATAAGACAACTGAGGACCATGCAGAAGAAATGGTCAATGCTCATGGTTAAGTTGTACCCAGGGACTACAATAAATATCAAAATTTATCTTAATAAATCTTGTAATTTGCTTGGGGATGTGGGCCTTAGAAGGCTGCAGTGTGTTAGTTATTAGGAAACAGTGGGAGAAAGTTTTTCTGAAATCCTATGGAAAGTTGTGACATCAGATGGGAAAGTGTGTGACTGATGACATGTGATGAAGTCAAGGAGTTAGTACCATTTTGAGTGGTTTATGTGTGCATGTGTGCACCTTGAGTGTGTGTGTGCAAGCGTGCAACTTGAGAGTACGTGTGTGTGCAAATGTATACCTTGAAGGTGTGTGTGCACACATGTTCAACTTACAGGATGAGTGTGTGAACACATTTTCATCTTGATGGTGTTTGTGTGAGCACATGTGCACCTTGAGGGTTTATGTGTGAGCATGTGTGCACTTCGAGGCTGTGAGTGTTCACATATGCACTTGGAGGTTGTGTTTACATGCACGTGTGCACCTTGTGGGTGTTTGTTTGTATGTTTTAAACTGGCTCACTGCAGTTGGGTGCAATTTTATGTGTCCATCTACAATTTCTTGCTTATGAAATGGCACATATAATAATGTGAGATCGGCATTATTTTCAGATCCATCTGTAACATATCAATTGTTTGGAATACACTGCTTTCCAAAGAAGTATTCTAGCATAACTGACTATAGATAGATGGTAAAGAGATAGAGCTAGTGATAGAGAGCTAGAGATAGAGAGATAGAGATGGAGAGATAGATAGAGAGATAGAGAGTCTGCCAAAGGGCTTTCAATGCAAAGTATCAGAAATCTGTTGGCTTTTATAAAAGGTATATATTTGGGGTAAAATCTTACAGTCCCAAGGTTGTGGAAAGTCCAACTCAAGGTTCCATAAGATGTAATCAGGTGATCTCTACCAGGTTTCAGTCTTCCCTTCTAGGCTTCCTCTTCCTTTTGAGTCTCTACAGGCCCTGCTTCTTCCTAATCTCAGCTGCAGACTGGCATAGGCCTTTTGTCTCAGGACTTCCTATATCAGCCTCAGCTCTCTTCCAAGTTCACCTGTAAGCTATCAAACCCCAATGGTCCATCTCCCCCTGTTTGAGTCTTACCCTTTCTATCACATTGCAGGGTCAAAAACAACAAAGATCTCTCCTCTGAACATGTGTCTTGTGTGAGAGTGCATTTATATCAGACTCAGCAAGGGGGCAGGGACTGAAACTGAGTCATGCCCACTGACATAGTCAAATTACAAAAATAAACCTAACTCAATTTTAACAGGTAACCCAATCAAAGAAACCTCAGCTGAATTTAATGAAATCAGAGGTTACCATCCAGAGGAGTAGAGCAGTTTACAAAATTAATCTTTTTGTTTTGGTATTCATGAAGAGTCTAAAACGGCCACAATGTGGAAGTTTTGAAACCATGGCTGTATGATTCCATGGCCAAGATTCAGATAAGGATATGCCCTGCTTAATGTTGACCAAAGCTATTAAAGGAAAATCCTTAGAGTGTCATTTTTCTGCTGAGAAGAAGAGGAAAGTGAAAAATTGTACAGTATGGTAAAAATCACTAAGACTGTATGCACAAGGTTTGAGAACATGGAACTCAGAGGCATTTAACTTTCCTTCCATGGGACTTGGATGGCCTCATGGGCTGAGAGGCTGTGTTTAAACAGAGAACACTGAATAAAGTGAATGGCCAATAGACTTTACTGTTTTCTCAGCCTATAGACTAAAGAAGAAATAACTCACGGTCAATGAATTTTTGAATAATGAAAGACAAGATTTTTCATGACCTAAGGAGGAAAACAAAATATCATAATTAGGATTGTGTAAAGTGTATAAGAAAAGGCTGAGGAAAGAACTAAATCATTTTTTGAAGCATTAGAGCTTCATATTCTAATGTCATTCAGACTCACTCCAGCATTTCAATTGTGTAGCTCTTTTTTAGCTAGTATGACCAACTGAACATCATTATCTCATACTTTGATTATTTTATAAATTTCCCAATTGGTCTTGAGGCTTCAAATATCTCTTCCTTCAATTCACTGCATCCAGGGTGACATTTAGAAAAGGTATATTTGGCCATATTAGCACATTGTTTAAACGTGTAGTTATAAGATGTTCCCCTATTTAAATAATAAAGTCTCATCAACATAGCAAGAACTTCAAACCTCATGATCATCTTTCTATTCCCTACCTCTTCAAAGTCCCCTCCTTTTATTACATGCTTATGCCCTATATTCCACCCAGATCAAGCTGCATTTACTTTCCTTAATATTTATTTATCCTGTCATCACCTAGTCCATTGCATGGCACACTGTACCTGCTCAATAATTTCCATTGATTGAAGGGCTGAAAACGTTAAGAAAGAAGAAATGAATCCTGGTGGTGCATCCTTCTAACTGCATGACAGCCTTCTGAGAAGTCACAGACAGACCTAGTGGCCATCTCCCAGCCTTCACCCTACATCACTTCCTTTTCTGTTGTTTGCAGATATTTCAACATATTTCCCATTCCACAGCCCCAGGTAGATGTTAGAGCTAATGGAACAGCCTGACCATACCTGAAACACAAAACTGGGAACAAGCAGCCCCAGCTGCCTCTCAGTGTGGAAACTCAGTGGCAGGGCCCCTCAGCCTGGGACGGATAAATTGTCTGCCCTCGAGCAGCACCTGTAAGAAAGTGAGATGTTTGAAGCTGTTATCCACCAACCCTGACATGAGCAGATGGCCTCCCCAGAGACCAGCCATGATGGAATCTCATCCCCTGCTCTTTTGGACCCTTTAGCTGTTAATAATAAAGCCATCATTTTCTGAAAGTTTCTGTTGTGTCCGAACCTATTTTCACATGATGGGCCATGTAGTAACTCACTTCACAGATTTTGGTGCAATAAACAGAGTGCCCTGGAAAGTATCAGGTGGGTTAACTTTTGTCCATTCTTGTCAATGCTCTTAGTTTCCTTTGGTACATAAGTGTCTTGAGCAAAACAGGACTCGGGACATTGTTGGCTAGACTGAGGTTTCACCCAAATCCTATCAACCAGAGTAGAGGTACTCACCCACAGGTAAGGGACTGAAAGCATGCTGACCACACCTTCTGGGGGACAGTAGGCAATAAATGGGACATTGAGAATCCCCCCATTAATGACAAGGAGTTGGCTCGATGATTCCCCACCATGATCAACGACGGGGGCTTCCAGCTCCTGGAAAACACTCCCCAGGCTCATGGTCTCTTATATCTGTTCTCATTCTGGAAACAGTCAGGACACCCAGAATGATCTTGAGGTTAGTGTCAGGCAGGTTACCATTCAGGAGATTTTTAGAACTGCATATGAAGATAAAGGGGTGAAAAGAAAAGTACACATTTTACAGAGAGAGAAATAAGGAATAAGAAATATAGGGATGGACAGAAGCCTGGAGATGATGGTGTCTTGTGGCTGCCCTGACTTTCTGATGATGGTATCACTACCACCCTATAAACCAGGCTGAATGGACGAGTCTTGGCAGCTTCAAGTCTAACCCTGTTCTCCAACAAGCTCTTTGTCAGTTGGAGTTAAAGGAGGAGGAGGTGGGAGTGTGGAGTGAGGAGCTGATGGTATAGCTGCAGGTGCTCCATGGCCACAACCTCTGTTTGACTGGATCCTGCAGGGAGTCAGATGAGCAAATCCCACTCTGTGGTAACTTACTCTAAATTCCAAATGGGACTTGGAGTAACAGGATGAGGCTGGGGTCACATTGCAAAAACTGGCTGTTGTTGAATGGATATTCCATACCCACTGGAGGGATTTAGCTTCTTACCAGTTTCCCAGTTCACAGTGAGACATGGATGATTTGATTAGAAAGTGGCCTCCTATATGGGGTAAAGAGCTGGTTCTCCTCCTCAACCAGACAGTGCTCAACAGTAGAGCATCATCAAATGGAAGTGATACATTAAGCATTCTGCTCAACCAGCAGAGTGACACTCTTGCCCCACAACAATGATTCTGTTGCAACACACAAGTAAGGTCCTTTCCTCCCTGCATTGGCATCTTGAGGACCCCAACTCAGGGATGCCCCCTACATCCCAGATACTTGGTGAGGGTTCACTCATGGATCCATAAAGAAAATCCCTCCACACAACCATAGCAAGCCGTTGCCTCTTTGACTATCTTCCTTGATGCAGTAGACATCACTGGGGTGCATTTCCATCAAGACTGCTCCTGCAACTGACTGCTAAGAACTTATGCTCGCCTTTTCAAGGCAGAAAATCATTCATTTCTCCTCACCATAAATTATTTGTTTCCAAGATGAAAACTATTATGCACTGAATTGTGTCCACCGAAAAGATGTATGTATTAATATATTGAAATCCTCATCCCTAGTACCACAGAATGTGGACTTATTGGGAAATAGGGTAATTATGAATTGAGTAAGGTAAAATAAAATGAGGACATACTGGCATAAGGGAAGCCTATAATCTAATAACACCGATGTTCTTATAAGAAAGGGGGAAGGACATAAAGTCATAGGGAAGAAGGTCTTGTGATGACTGAGGTAGAGATTGAAGCCCAAGTATTTCTTTCAAACCAATAAGAGCTTGGATGAGGCAAAAAGGCTTTTCCTCCTCATATTGCAGAGGGAGCAGAGCTCTAGCGACACCTTGACTTAGGACTCCTAGCCTGCAGAACTGTGAAAAAATAAATTTCTTTTGTTTCAAGCCATCCAGTTGTGATACCTTATTACAGCAGCCCTAGAATACTAAAACACAGTCTATGCAATTTGGAGGTTTTTAGGGCCCACCCTCTTGTCCATTGTTGCATCTTGTCACAAAAAGTTGGTTCCAGTGAACCAAGAAAATCACTGACATCAAGTGGTTTCTCCAAGTACAAATTGCAAAATTACTCTTGTTCCTTTTAGGATAGGAGTGCATTTCTCAGTTTCTGGGCATTGGGGGAAGTCACCACCACTCAAACACTACAATCTTTGACTTTAAGTACCTTGGTTTTTCTTTTCCACAACACTCCAACCCTCACCCCAAGATGAGGCTGTCTCATCTGTCTGCTCATTGTTTTTTCTGATGGCTGTTCGCACTCCTTGTCTGCTTGCTGTGTCTGCTCCTCTTCTTTAGGAGGCAGCAGGAAACAAACCCGGGACCTTCAATGTGGGAGGTGGGAACCCAAATTTTTGAGTCACATCCTGTTACCATCCTAGAGTGATGGTTAGCCAGCATGGGCTTCCACTGTGGGTCCTTATAGCCCCTCTGTGCATACTGTGGTGCCTGTATGTTTGTGCCAGTTTATCCAGTGTCAGTGTGAGTGACTGAAACCAGAAATCTCCTCTTGGGCTCACACTCCTGAAACTGAGAGAAAGAACTCAAACATTTGTTTGCAAAATGATGTTCATCATGCTATTCTGCACAATTGCCAAGAGATGGAAGTAACCCAAATGTCCATCAGCAAATGAATGGATAAACAAAATATGGGGTATATACATACATGAAATATTACTCAGCTGTAAAAAGGAATGATGTTCTGTGACATATGGCACATGGGAGAAACTTGAAGACATCATGTTGAGACAGATACAAAAGGACAAATATTGTATGATCTCATAGACATACAATAAGACAGATACAAAAGGACAAATATTGTATGATCTCATAGACATCAAATAATTACCGTATGCAAATTGATAGAGTAGTTTATTAGGTATTGTGGTTGGGGTTGTGGTGGGGAAAGATGTGGAGCAAATGCTTAATTAGTACAGAGTTTCTGTTTGGGATGATGGAAAAGTTTTGGTAATGGATAGTGATTGTGATTTAAAAAAAGCAACAACAAAACATTGTGAATGTAATTAGCATCACTGTAATATGCATCTGAATGTGTCTAAAAGAGGGATATTTTAGGTTGCGTATATATCTCTAGAATAAAAATGTAAAAAAAACATATAGGACTTATTTATATCACAAAAAATTAAACCTAATGTAAATTACGGATGATAGTTTCTGGTAAGATTGTAATATCATTTCACCAATTGTAACAAGGTAACACTAATGCAAATTTTCAATAGTAGGGAAAGCTTTGAGTGTGAGACAGGGTATGTGGAAATTAACATTTTCTTCATTATTTTTCCAATAAGAGAAATGAGATTTAAGGGGAAAAAATGGAGTTACTATTGCTAAGAGATTTAAAATGCAGTTGGGAGTCCATTAAGCAAGTTACGTTTATTCACATCTCAGCTAGACAGGACAAACTGCCAAAGAATGGAATA
>JAQZBX010111266.1:0-10301 GCA_029593785.1 Cabassous unicinctus
CTTGCACTGAGGGATTGCTACCAAGTACCAACAAGCAATGCAACTGGAATAACAAAACCTTGACCAAAAGGGGAAAAGGTAAAGACAAATGAGTTTATATAACTAAGAGACATGCATAAGTGTAACCTCAGGAATGACCTCCTGATTTCCTTTATCCATTTTAAACCCCCCCCTTCCCTGTTTTTGCTGTTTTTTTTGTGTGTGTGTCCATTTGCTGGGCAATTCTCTGTGTCTGTTTCCTGCCATCTCTTCTCATCCTCCTCCTCCAGTCTTCACCAGGATTCGATCCTGGAGACTTCCGATGTAGGAGAGAGGTGTTCTGCCACCAGTGCCACCGCAGTTCCTGGTTTTCAGAGCATCTCGTCTTGTCTCTCCCCTGCGTCTCTCTCCTGTTACGTCATCATCTTGCTGCCTGGCTCCCGGGGCCTGGCGGCTCACTGGCACACAGACCTGGCAGCCCATGTGCCTTCTGCATATGTGTTTTTTTTTTTATTTTACCGGGAGGTCCTGGGGATCGAACTCAGGTCCCTCCATATGGCAGACGGTCACCCAACCATTTGAGCCACATCCGCCCCCCCTATGGAGTATCTTACAAGCTGTTCAAACGAAGCTTTTCCAAGCGAAACGATGGAGTTTTTCCCACAGGGAGGGATTTGCTGAGCGCAAGCCACGGCCTCCCCCTTTCGCTTCTGCCCTGTGTGGCTGGGATGGGCCTGGCCCTTACAGGGGTGGGGGTAGGGGTGGGGGGGGGTCCCCGACCCCCAGCTGACCTCTTCCCCGCCTTGACCAAGCATGTCCATCGCCCCCAGGAGCTGCAGCGGCTGGAGACTGAGCTGGGCAGGGCGCCTGAGCGCTGGAAGGACACCTGGGACCGGGTCAAGGCTGCCCAGCGCCTAGAGGGCCGGCCCGACGGGCGTGTGAGCGGGGGCGGGCAGGGGGCCGGGGGGCCGGGGGGCCGGGGGCGGGCAGGGGGCCGGGGGCAGGCGGGGGGCAGGGGGCAGAGCGGCAGGGGGCGGGCCGGGGGCTGCGCGGCCTGACGCGGGCCCCCCACCGCAGGGCGCCCCCAGCTCCCTGCTGGCGTCCGCTGTGCCGCACCACCGCCGCTCGCTGGGCGTCTACCTGCACGAGGGGCCCGCGGGCTCCACGCTCAGCCTCAGCCTGGACAGCGACCAGAGCGGCGGCTCCGCGGCGTCGGGCTCCCGCCAGGCCGCGCGGCGCAGCACCAGCGCCCTCTACAGCCAGTTCCAGACGGCTGAGAGCGAGAACAGGTGGGCGGCGCGGCGCTGTGGGGGCGTGGCCAGGGCCTGGGGGGCGGGGACACTGGGCTCGGCCGGGGCGTGGCCACGGGAGGTGGGCGGGGCGTGGGCGGGGCGGGGCGGGGCTGATGGCGTCCGCGCAGGTCCTACGAGGGCACGCTCTACAAGAAGGGCGCCTTCATGAAGCCCTGGAAGGCGCGCTGGTTCGTGCTGGACAAGACCAAGCACCAGGTAAGCCGGCGCGGAGGGGCGGGCGGGGCCTGGGGCTTCCCCGCCTGACGTCCTCCCCCGCGCAGCTGCGCTACTACGACCACCGGGTGGACACGGAGTGCAAGGGCGTCATCGACCTGGCCGAGGTGGAGTCTGTCGCGCCCGGCGCCCCCACCATGGGCGCCCCCAAGACCGTGGGCGAGAAGGCCTTCTTCGACGTGAAGACGACGCGCCGCGTTTACAGCTTCTGCGCCCAGGACGTGCCCGCGGCCCAGCAGTGGGTGGACCGCATCCAGGGCTGCCTGTCGGACGCCTGACCGCGGGCGCCGGCGCCGCTTCCAGTCGCTACAAACCACTAGGGGGTGCGCAGGGCCCCCCGCCATGTTTACAGGCCCCGCCCCTCGCCAGTATTGAGGCTCCGCCCCCTGCGCCGAGCGCGCCGCGCCCGGCCCTGACTTACCTGCGGCGTCCTGGGGCGGCGCGGGCCGCGATGGTGCAGCGCGGGGGCGTGTGGACAGGGCCCGCCGGGTCAGCGCGGCTGTTCCCACAACAGGAGCCGATAAAGGACTAACCGCTCCGCTGCCTCGTGTCCAGACCGCGGCGCCCGCGGGGCCCTGCCCCTGCTTTGCCTCGGGGCTCCCGGGGCCGCCACTGCCTGAGGGGAGCCCGCCCTCCTCGGAGCCCCGGGACGGGCAGCTGCTGCCGAGGAGGCGCCAGGGCGCCAGGGGGCCACGGGGGCAGGTGACGGCGGGCACCGCAGCCAGGTGGGTGGGGCCGCGGGGCAGGTGTGGGCCGCAGGGGGGGGGTTCTCCGCAACGAGGGTGTCGGGGCTGCGAGAGGGGTGGACATCGGGCCCCAGCGGAGGGGCACTACGGCGCCCCGCCGCCGTCCCTTCCGGCGCTCGGCGCTGGGGCTGCTGCCGCGCGCTCTGCGGTTCAGACGCAGGTGGGAGGGCTCGGGGCCTTCCTGCGGTGAGCGCTGACCTGGCCAGTGTGGGCTGGCGGGCTGCAGGTGGGGCCAAGACCCCACCCTAGTTAACGCGTTCAGTCTCGGGGACCCCGGGGGTTCCAGCTTTCTTTGACCTCTTCCCCCAAGCCTGATGCTCGGACACGGGGTCAGGGGAACTGGGCTGTGGAGCCAGTAGCCAGGCTTTGTGTCCAGCCGCCCTGGTCACCAGATAAGAGCCCAAGGCCAGGGGACTCGGTGGGGTCCTTCCTGTTGGGGGGGGGGAAACCCTCCCTCTGGCACGGGGACTAGGAAGATGGTGCTGCGGGCTGAGGAGCGAGGTCTGCACTCAGCCACGCTCTTCCCAGTAAAGTTTGCCCCCGCCACATCCCACACGACACACGTCTGTTCAGAAAAACGACCACCGTTTTATTGGGAGTTGGGTTGATGCCCTGGCAGGACATCAGAACATTAAAAACGGACTCCACGTAAAACCATCCCTCGGACCTCCCAGGATGATGCAGGGCTGGGCGGGGCTCGCGCCCCTAACGCCCGTCACGCCGGGTGAGTCCCCCAGCCCCACCGGGCCTCGAGGGCCTGTTGCTCTTTTAAGGCAGTCGAGTCAGGCGGCCAGTTTCATCGCCAGCCTCTGGGCACGTGGGCAGCAGTGCGCCGGGCAGGCGGTGTCTCCAGCGTGACCAGCCCAGCTCCGGGGCCGCACGTATGGTGGGGGTTGGGGTCCCCGTCCCAGGCACGTGCTCCTCCCTCGTCCACAGGGTGGGACGGAGGCCCCATCGCCCTGGCACGATACAAAGTGCAAAACACGCGGTTCTTCCTGCATTCATTAAAAAAAACAGTGAAAGCGGAGCCTGAGCCCACAGACATCTACGTCCACCGCAAGTCGGCCAAGTCCTCGTGGCGTCACGGGGCCGCCCGGTGTCGGGCTTTATTGCTGTGTGCGGAGCGGCTCCTGCCGGGGCGCAAGGGTGGCCGACGCGCCCACCGTCCTCCCGCGGGGCCGGCAGGAGAGACGCAGCTGGGGCTGTGCGCCGTGTCCAGCTGCCAGCGTTACCAATGCAGCATTTATGTGAAAATAAAATTTAAAAACAAATTGCATCACCAGGTAGTTTCCTTGATTGGGGGACGCAGCCGGACCAGGGCGCGCTGTGGTCTGGCGGCAGCAGCGGCATCAGACGGGACCATTTAAGGCGGCTCTTGTCGGCCTGCGGAAGAGGCGCCTGTGAGCGCCGGCGGGGGCCGCGCTCCCCTCGCCCTGGGCCGGCGGCCGCCCTGCTCACCTGTCCTGGGTCGCTGTCCCCCGGGGGGCTGCTGTGGGGGCCACCACGGCCGGGAGCGTGGTCCCTTCTGCGCGATCGGACCTGTGCGGCAGGCGTGGGCGCCGTTGCGGGGCCAAGTCCCTCTTCAGTGCCGCCCCAGCCCCTGCGCCCAGAACCCGCCGGGGCTGCTCTGCGAGCGCAGAAGCGCCCGGGACGTGCCGGCCGGCCTCGGCTCCTCAGACCAGCGCTCCCCTGGGGCCCCGCTGCCCCGCCCTCTCTCCAGCTGTCCGCCCGGCCCCGCCCCCAGCACGCCCTGGAGTCGCAGACCACGCCTCTGCCCCAGACGGCGCCGGCGTGGAAGGGCAGGGCGTGGGGGGGCGGGGCGCCCCGGGACGCGGGCGAGAGCCAGCCCCGCCCCAGCTTCCCACGCGCCGGCGCCGGCTGCCCCCTTACTCATCTCCGGGCCTGTGACCTGTTGGGGGTGGGGGAGCACCTCGCTCTCCCAGGGCCGACCTTTCTGGTCACGTGACTTCACCCTCTCTCCCTCTTCGGGCCAGGCCCCAGCGGCGCTCCCAGCCCCAGCCCCAGTGGGGGTCGTGGGGGAGGAACCCCCCGAGCAATTTGAAGCCTGCTCACGGGCCTCAATGCTGCACGCAGAACTCAAATTCTGGGAGACAACAGGAGAAAATAGAGTGCCCTGGGGTGACGATGACTTCCTAGAGACAGGCTGGTAAGTGGGACGCAGGAAAATTAGAAACTGCTCAGTGAAGGGCACGATTAAGGGAAGGAAAGGTCAAGCTGGTGGGAAATATTTGTAAAACATGCCTGACAAAGGCCCCATATCCAAAATAGACAAAGAATTCTTAACTACGAAAACAACCCGACTGAAAAATGGGCAAAAGAGCTGAATGGACATGTCAGCCAGGCCCAGCTGCCAAAACCACCACACGCGAGCTCTGAGGATCCCAACGCCGGCGTCTCTGCGCTGCAGCGATTTCAGACCATCCCAGTTACTAACAGCCCCTGCCCCAAAGGCCTCTAAGGCCGCAGAGGTGACAGCAGGGTCCTCGCTGTGGCTCGTCGCGCCTGGGCGGAGGCCGGAGGGGCCACGGCCGGGGCTGCTGGAGTGAGAAAGCAGCGGGAGGCGGAACCAGTTCCCTGGAGCCCTCGTCCTTCGCAGCACTGAAGCGGGTTCCCCGCCACCCGGCCCTGCCTGGGAAGGCAGCTGCTTCTCAGGGGAGACTCCTGTGGTTTTGAGGCCACAGACCCCGTGCAGTCTGCCGAGAGGGCCCAGGAGGTGCCGAGGGTGGGGTCGGGGGGCCGCTGGGCCCAGGGGCAGGGAGGGAGGCCTGAGGGATGGGACGCCAGGGCCTGAGGGGCGTGCAGTGCGGGGCCCTGGGGGGCACCTGGGGGCCGCAGCCCTCGTGGGCCCAAGCGTGTTAATTTTAGCGACGGGGCTGGTGGGACCGGTGAGCTGTGCCGCCAGGGAGCGCTGCCAGCGCAGGCCGCCGTCTGCCGGTGCCGCGTGAGCAAAAGGCGCTCGCTGTGCAGAGTGACCTCACCTGCGTTACAAAGCCGAGCTGAACAGTTTTTGTAGGAGGCGTTTTTGAAAAGGGGACAAAGGTTTTAAGAATTTCTGTGGTTTTGGACTTTAAGCAGGAACTGAATGACCTTTAGAACCCACCTGGGAATCTTGTATCCATTTTTAGCCTGAGAGCTGCCATTCTGAGGCACAAACCCAACAAGGCTATGGGCCCCGGGGCCTGGCGAGCCCCGAAGCCGCCCTGCCGCTCACGGCCTTTGCCTGCTCATCACTGCGCAGCAGAGAGGAAGCCCACGCCTTTCTGTTCACTGTGGTCTCTATTTACAGAACAAAACCACTTCCAGGATCTCCCTGGAAGCCTGTGCCCACCGGACTCCCCGGGTTCCCCTCCAGCCTGGTGGCAAAGCTGAAGCTGCTACGAGGGCACAGCTAGTGTCGTGAGACCACAAAGCAAAGGGCGAGCTCCACACGCAGGGCTGGCCCAACTCCCAGCAGGCGGCCCGAGTCCCCTTGAGGGGCCCAGTGGCCTGTGGTCAGCCCACCGCGTGCCCTGCACACCTGTACACGAGGGTCCCTTCTGTGCTGACCCCCGTGGTTGGCAGGGGGGTCGCCTCCTGGATGACACCCGCCTTCTCCTGCTCCTCATCCTCGCTGTCAGACCCCCCCGAGGAGCTGCTGTCCGAGGCCACCAGGGGCGCCTTCCTGGGGACACACACATTCCAGGCACAGGGGGAGGCCGGGCCGACTGCAACACAAGGGAGGCCATGAGGGACGCCCAGGGCAGAGGGCCGGGCACAGAGCGGCGCCCAGGGAAGCTGCCCTCAGGGCCCAAGCCCTTCTGCAACCGCTGGGCAGGCCACAGGGGCCTGGGGGCCCTCGCTCACTGCCCACACCCCTGCTCACACCTCTCCGCCAGCACCCCAGGACCCGCCTGCACACTGCTGCATTCCACGGTGTCATGTGGACCCCAGGGCCCCCACCCTGCCCTCACTCGCGTGCACCCTACTCCACGTACGGGCTTCCTCGGGGTGCCGGCTCTCACAGGCCTCAGAGTCGGCATGGTGCATGTCCACAGGAGAGCTGCACCTGGGGCCCGCCTCGGAGCTGGGGACAAGGACCGGCCTGAGCCCGTGCCAGACGGCCCAGGAGACGCCCCCAGCTCGCCCCCTGCACGCGACACGTTACCAGCAGAATGGCGGGAAGTCGGTGAACTTTGCCCAGCCTTTCTCCTCTAGTGCTGAAACGCTGGGGGCCCTGACCACCCAGACGCTGGAGCCCACGTCCACTGCTGCAGCAGGGGCTGGCGGCACCGAGCTTGCCGGCTCACTAAATGCTGCTGTCCACCTGGCCCCTGTAGGAAAGGGGGCAGCATCCTGCGGGGGCTGCGGGGGAAGTGGGATGCCCTCTTGCATGTGGTTCCCCAAAGTATTGCCACACAGCCGTCCTCCAGGGCACCTGCGGCCGCTGAGAGGAGAAGCCATTGTTTCTGAGCAATGCCTCTGAGAGGGGTTGGAGGCCAGCGCCTGCTGGGACAGGGTGTGTGCACAAGGGGTCCTTTGGGGCAGGTGGGCTGAAAGAGTCAGAGGAGGCCCTGGGAGGAGGCACCTGAGCAGTTTATCAGGAGGGGCTGAAAGGGCAGGGGAGAGGGTGGCTGGGCAGCCCAGGGCCGAGCCCGCGGACACCGCCAGACCCTGACCCCTCAGGACCAGATGTGAGCAAGGCAGGGACGGCTGGACATGCCCAAATGCCCCGGCCCTGGCCTTGCACCTGGCGCTCCTGCTTCCTGAGCCGTGGATTTCCCTGATGGTGGCCACGTGCCCCAGTGGCCTCTGGCTCCGCCTGGTAGGCGGGCTCTGTGCCCAGCTGCACCTGCGGGCAGCTCCTCCCTTCGTGTGGCCCGGAGTGCATCCCGAGGGTCCCTCCTAGGCTGGCCTCACCCCAAAGGGACGCTCCACGTTGGTGAGCGCCAGTAGGTGCTGGAACCGTGAGCCGGGAGGCTCCCTGCTCAGCAGCCCTTTGGCCTGCAGCCTCCCTCACCTGTGCTCAGAGCCCTGCAGCCCGGACAAGGCCAGGCCCGAGGGTGCTGCAGGAAATGGGGGAAGGGGGTGCTTCCTGACAGCGACCTGGTGGGACACTAACTGTTAGCCAGGTGGGAGGATGTGGCTGAGAGCGTGACGGGGGCAGGCACAGGAAACCAATGTGCGTGGGGCCAAAGCATCTGCCTCCAGCACCCAGAGTCCACCCAAGGAGCTGGGGGCGGCCAGAACATGGGAAAGTGTGTCTGGCGGCCTCAGAACGAATCTGCCCTGCTCCGTACCCCAAACATTTACCTTCAGACCTGTCCCCCACATGAGAGGCCGGTGGGCTGGGGCTCTGATGGCCCCTGGCTGGGGAAGTGCCTCCACCCAGAGCAGCTCCGTCTGCTTCTGCGTCCTCAGTCCTGTCCTGACCGCCATGCTCGAGGCTGTTCTTTGAGCAACTCTCAGAGGCCTGGGGGGCTCCGAACCTGAGGCGATGCACAGCACGTTCGGGCGACACGCGCCTGGCCTTCCCGCCCAGGCGCCCGGCAAGTGCGGGCCCACATGCAAGCGATGCCCAGGACTGGGCCTGGTGAGCGGCAATGGGCCCCAAACCTCTGCTGAGGGTCGCCGGGTGGAGATCTGGCAGGGCTCAAAGGGGCCACCGCACGCCACGCACCTGGCTCTGGCCACGCCCCGGGACAGGCCTTCGGGCCCCCTGTCCTCCCAGAGGTCGTCGTCGTCCTCCGGGTCGTCGAAGGGCTGGATGTGGTCACCGCAGCAGGCCTCAAACAGAGATGCGTGGGGCTGCGATGGGGCCGTGGTGTTAGAGGGGCCTGGACACGCCTGGGGCGTGGGGCCTGCCCCACTGGGGCAGGTGTGGGTGGGCGAGACGGGCGCTGTCCAGAGGCTGGGCGCGGACTCCACAGGGCACCCTTCTGCCTGCCACGCGCCGCTCAGGGCGGGCCAAGCACAAGGCACCTCCCCATCCCTGCCACGCCAGCCCCGGCCCTCCTCCTCCCTCCCCCTCCCCCCTGGCAGGCAGAGGCTCTTGCTCTGGGCACAGGTGTCCTGCCAAGATGGAGCACATCCTGTGAGGCGCCAGCTGAGGCCAACACGGGGACTCTGGGCGCGGTGGCCACGACACCCAGGCCCACTTACGCCGTCGTCCTCGGCATCCACATGGAAGTTGATCTCTGCGACCCTGTCGAAGGGTGTGCTGCAAGAGAAAGTGCCGGCGCTTGGGCCTGTTCAGCAGGAGGGCCCAGGCTTTGCCTGGGGCTGGTTCAGTGGGGCTGCGGCCCCCTGAGAGCCAGCTGGGGGCGGTCAGTGTTCACTGCCCAGACGCCAAGAGGCACTGCTGCCGCCCCTCACAGGGTCACAGCCCAGTGGCCGGGGTGTGCTGAGATGAGAGGGGAACCGGGGCTCTGGGGGAAGGGGGGGCCTGGAGCTCCTTGTGTGGGGACGGGGAGGGCTGAGGCTGGGGAAGGAACAAGGCCATGCCCAGGACCTGCATGTCACCCGAGGGAGCGCTGGGTGCGGGCAGAGCTGGACAAGGAGGAGCCCCAGTGAGAGGAGAGTGGGGCAGGGGCGGCCAGAGGCTTCAGGCCTGCTCACCTCCATCCCCGCCCTCGTGCCTTTGGTTTTTGGGGCCTTTGAGATGAGCAGCCTGGAGAAGCTGCCCCAGGATCAGCACCTCCGACCTCCCTCCCCTGCGAGGCTGCTGCAGGGGCCACAGGAGGTCCCCATGCTCAGCGCAGCCCTGCTGAACCCTGACGCACCAGACGCCACAGACAGAAACTTTTTAAGTGTGTTTATCTTTTTCTTGGGTAAAACAGACGTAACTGGAAAAATCATTTTAGCTAGTCCTTTTAGTGGACAATTCTTGGCCATTAAGTACTCTTGACAGTACTGTGACGTTCACCTTATTTATTCCCAGACTATTTTCATCATCCCAGACCAAAACTCACCCTCATGTAGCAGGAACTCCCCCTCCCCCTCTCTGAACCCTAGTAACCTCTATCCTGTTTCTGTCTCTAGGAATTTGCTTATTCTAAGTATTTCGTATAAGAGCAATCACACCATATTTGACCTTTTCTATCTGGCTTATTTCTCTCAACATGATGTCTTCAGGGTTCACCCATGTTGTAGCAGGGACCTACACTTCATTTTATGGCTGAATAATATTCCATTGTATGGACAGACCACATGTTGTTTATCCATTCATCTGTCGATGGACACTAGGGCTGCTTCCACTTTTTGGCAATTGTGAATCATGGACATTGGTGTAAATATATCTTTCCAAGTCCTGCTTTCAATTCTTTTGGTAAATACTTAGAAGCGGGATTGCCGTAATTCTACGTTTACCTTCCTAAGGAACCACCAAACTGTTTTCTACAGTGGCTGTACAATTTTACATTCCCACCAATAATGTACAAAGACTCCTATTTCTTCTTATCCTTTCCAACACTTTTTTTTTTTTTTTTTTCAGTTTAAATTTAAAATTTTTTTTAGGAGGTACCATGGATTGAACCTGGGACCTATTACATGCGAGGCAGGCACTCAACCACTGAGCTACACCCGCTCTGCTTCAGTTTTTTTTAACAGTAGCCACCCTCGTGGGTGTGAAGTAGTATCTCACTGTAATTTGCATTCTCTAATGACTAATGTTGAGCATATTTTCATATACTTGGCGATTTGAATTTCTTCTTTGGAGAAATGTTTAATCAAATCCTTGGCCCACTTTATAATTGGGTTGACTTTTTGTTGTGGAGTTGTAGGAGTTCTTTACATATTCTGGATATAACCCTTATCAGATATATGGTCTCCAAACATTTTGTCCCATTCCATAGTTTTTTTTTTTTTTTTAAAGATTTATTTATTTACTTGATCCATTTTACCCGCCCCCCCCATTTGCTGTTTTGTGTCCATTCGCTGGGCAATTCTCTGTGTCTGTTTCATCTCTTCTCATCCTCCTCCTCCAGTCTTCACCAGGATTTGATGCTGCAGACCTCCGATGTAGGAGAGAGGTGTTCTAGCCATCTGCGCCACC